>MU159583.1:88459-129109 GCA_015888305.1 Antheraea pernyi | reverse complement strand
ACAAACGAATATACATATGTATGAATAGCTTAGAATAGCTTAGCTAGGTCAGTTCGGGTTTCTCAGGTAACAGCCTAAGCCGAGGTGTGCCGTGCGCCCTTGCTGAGTGCCTTAAGCGCTCGCCTTAGAAGTCCGGTGAGGCTCTTAAGACATTGCTAAGGCAATAGCGTAGTCAGTTCGAAAAAAATAATACTGTTACTAGCTTTTGCTAGCGGTTTTGTTGATGTAGAATTGAACTATCCCTCGGAAAAAGTACTTTTTAACGAATAGTAGTACTTTGTTTTATTATCTCAGAGCGTAATTAATATGGCTGGCTTCTGATCTTGGTGTATCTAAAATACTATCAATTTTAAAGATTTTATCTACTATAAGTGGTTTGTTTAACTCATGCGTATGCGTTCGATAACTTGTGTGTGGCGACCTGAATTATGTTTCGTTACTTAACTGCCTTCAGCGTTGTCATTTTAAGTTTATGTAGCAACTTAAACACGTGACATCTATTACGGCTTCGAACTATTTGAATTTGTGGCTGAATGTACATAGAAATTTATTGAGATTACGTGTATGTAAATTTGATAACACAAACTTAGAAAATTGCTTGTGAATTCGCTCACGTCAATGTAGATTTAACGCTCTACAGACCTACCCTACAGAGTAGTACTTGTTTTTAAATAAATGGTACCCCATGCCTATTTCTATACACCTGACAAAGTGTATGTAATTTTTCATAATGATTGGTTGAACAGTTAAGGCATGAAAGTATGCCAAACAAATAAATATATGAACAAACAAACTGACATTTACATTTATAATATTTGTTAGATTTATATAATAATTGTTAGAATGAGTACAACGAGAATCGAGCGTACACTTCTTTAAAAGACCAGCAATGCACTTGTGACTCTCCTGGTGTTGCTAGTGTCTATGGACAGCGGTGATCAGAACAAACAAACTGACATTTACATTTATAATATTTATTAGATTTATATAATAATTGTTAGAATGAGTACAACGAGAATCGAGCGTACACTTCTTTAAAAGACCAGCAATGCACTTGTGACTCTCCTGGTGTTGCTAGTGTGTATGGACAGCGGTGATCACTCACCATCAGGATACCCGTCTGTTCGTTTGACAATATATTTAAAAAAATACACAGTAGATACATAGTACTGGCTATGATTTTTCATTTTCCACAGCACGTATTCGAAGTTTAAAAATAAACGCAAACGTCTAGCTATACCGATAATTAAAGCAATCCTAAAAACTTAATGCTACTAACTAAAAAAAAAAAACATTCTTAACAAGTGTGTAACATGACAATTCGAAGAGATACACGACAAAAATTACATAAAAACAAACATAAACGTCGAACAATTGAACGACCCGATGTGATGTAACAACACTTTATTACCGCTGCACCATTGTTATTGCTCGGACTGACCAAACTCCTTCCACCTCCACCCGCAAACATTACACATCGATAATTGGCTCAACAATAACTGGTCGTGTTATACATACGAGCCAGTTTAAAATGAACCGTGATGCCACACATGTCCGATTATGTTATAGAACTTGCAAAATGACTGTCAAGTATCAATGCTATTTGGTCTACGAGAACCGTTTGGTGCACTTGGCACGTTTCGCAGAAGTAAGCAAAACGGAGGTTGTTATGTTATCAAGATCGTTCCGATTCCATTAATGAAAATAAGTACTAATGAAGTTGGGTTAACTTTTTTTCTATAAAGTGGCCGCTAGTTGTTATCATGCCGGCCTGCAAATCTGTCCGCAACTATATATACGTTCGTTAATGCTGAAACATTTCTAACAACGAGACAGTTAAGTTTGTCAACAGATAGGTTGATTACTGACACGAGACACGCCCACAATCACATCAGTGGATGTTAGCCTAGTGTGTGGTTATCGGAATTTAGTCGAATCCTACGACACCCTTATTATTGAAAAAAAAAGCATATCCTTTCATTCTGAAACGTTAAAACACGATTTTAAATGATCTCGTAATTTCTTCTAGAACTTTTATTACGGTTACAGATATTAATTATACTCGAATTATACAGGCTCACGTTCGTTTTGTTTGGGAAAAAATTATGACAGTAAAAATGTCATTAGGTGTGGATATTTTATAGGAGAGTTGTTTACTTTAAACTGAAACGATTGTTAGATTTTTTTAAAACGAAATCAACAAACAAACACACCAGTAAAACTCGGGTACTAAATCGTTTTATCTTACCCTATTAATATGTAAGTAATATAGACGAAAACTGATTAGAGAATAAATTACCCTTTTATATATAAAAACTAACCTCTGCCCGCGACTAAAAAAACCCCGATTTTGTAACATTCTTCATTGGTGCGCCGCTCCTATTGGTCTTAGCGTGATGATATATAGCCTATGACCTTCCTCGATAAGTGAGCTATATAACACTGAAAAAAACTTTCGTAAATCGGACCAGTAATTCCTGGGATTACCCCTACAACGAATATACAAGTATAGATTAAAAATTACAGCACTTCGGCAAATTCCGCGAGTGTAGCTAGTATATTGACATTTTAATGTTTATAGTGATAGATTAATTGCTTTTACTACTATATTGCTATTCTGAGAATGCAATTGTTAAAATTATTTATCATAACATAACTGTGTAAGTCACATTGTTTATAACAGCTATTAAAAGAGAAAGCGTCCTAGTCTGAATAAAAATCCAGTGAAATAAATTATCCCATCTCTTTTCTTTTTATTTCATCGCGTTCACCGACTCGTTAAACATATAATTTCCACTTGAACGGTTTATTTGTCGTGCGGGGCTATGAATATGGCAGCGAAATGAGAGCGGCATTCAACGTGACACTCCTATATGACGAGGTTTGATGGAATTTCTATTTTTTTTAAATAAAAAAGATAGGAAAACATTTTTCGTTTAAAAAAAAAACAATAAAAAGCCAACGTCACGCGGTGTTCCCAGGCGATCACCCATCCAAGTACTGACCGCGCGCGAACGTCAATCTGTCAATATTTTTAAACATTTCCCTGATCTCTTCTGTCTGACTTACTTACTTACTGTTTCATATGGAGATCTTTTAACCCATTTTAAGGCCCTGACTGCGGTCTGAGGGGTCAAAGATGGTAGACCCCTCAAAGGGGGAGTGAGTGTTAGACCCCCTGACGAACTGTGGGAGTCGCATCGTCACAATGCGCCTCCGCCACATGGGCCTGTGCTATTTAAACTGCCAGGGCGACGGACATGCCCTTGTCCATCGCCCACAGGCCCCATCTACGGCGATCGGAGGTCATCATCTACCCATCGCCGCCGTGTGGTTCGTCAACCGCGGGAGGGGAGACAATAGCAGGCGACGGAGAGCCACCCGGCCTCGCTCTCGACCATCTTATTAACGACGATTGGGAGCGAGAGATCCGGGCCGATGGCCGCGACCAGCTCGTAGCGTGGCACATCCCAGGCAGTACATTCACTCATCGTGTACTGCGCGGAATCATCCACGTAGCCACAGTGATGGTACCCTGGAGTCGGCTCCCGGCCAATGCGACACAGGTAGCGCCCGAAGCAGCCATGCCCCGAAAGCACCTGTCTTCCAGAAGCTCAGGGTGCCATGCCGCCTGGTGAGCCATTCGACCATGACTGGTCGAAGAGCCTCGATTGTTACCACGCCCCAGCTAGGTCGCTCAAGTTGTCGATACCACTCTTAAACCTTTACATTTTCCCTACGATTTTTTAAACGTTTTCTTTATACAAACCTTAACAATTATAAACAAAACAACAACAAAAAGAGCCAAATAGGACCGGCCGTTCTGATTTTTATCTATATAGATTATTATCACGCCCTATGAGGAATACACTGGATGAGTTTTAACAAAAGTTTAATACATACCGTTTTATGGACTACGGAAATCTATTCGTGTCCATTTCACTAGTGACGAACGTTTATTATAGAATCTTAATTTACAATTGCAATTACCTCTATACTAAGTCATTTATTGTAATACAAATAAAAAAACTCACACACTTTTTAATCCAATACGGACGCCTCAAAGTTTACAGTTATTTTGTAAATCAAAAACCGTCTCTTAAAACGTTACAAGGAATCCGTGTTAACTAGGCTTGGAAACGTCACTCTAAATGTGTGTGATAAACAAATAGGCCCGCACCGGACCCGAGCTTTCTAAACCCAATAGGGAAGTCCACACTCCTGTCGTAACGAGCTATACAAATGAAAGTGTCAACGATGCTCCTAACATGTAGTGTCGATTGACATAGGTAGATAGTGAGAGCCCCCAGTGGAGCCCGTATAGAGAGGCAGTTAAGTGATTGTCAGATACTAACGCTGATGTTGACAGAAACTATGATAAATATAAATAACACGGTTACTTTATCGGAAACATCACGATTTCCTTGATAGAAAATATTATTCAACCTTTTTTCCCGAAAAAAACCTTTACGCACGCTCCACTTGCGGAGTAAGCTGGTGAGTGCGTGACGAAAGCGTTACGAAAACGTGTGATCGGGCGAGACGAACGGAAGTTGAGAGGGAGATATAAGTTAGTGTAGATAGAAAGAGAAAGAGTTACGTTTCGTATTATCAGGAAAGCCCATTAAATCAATTTTAATATTTGCAGAAAATTAATATATGTACTACGTACTGTACTCTCCTCTATATCGTATGTTTTCCGAATACAACGACATAGACCAATTTGTTGTGATAATATTTAGTTGTTCCTTGCGTGAATTTAAATTAAAACTAGAAACTTATTTCTAATCATCGTTTGTTGAAATCAGTTATGTTTACTTTTACTTTTTTAAGACTCACACCCAGGTAAATCTTCAGTATAAATATTTAATTTACGTTCGCTAACGTAGGAAAAAATAATGTTTGTGTGACGTCTAATTTGTGAACCAAAGAAATAAAAATAACTAGCTGCTCGCCCCGGCTTTGCACGAATATACTGACGATAATAATGAGACCAACTCTTTATACAACTATGTAAGGTGATAAAATGGCAACTTTACAAATGAACGTTAATGTGTCAATATTTTTTAAGACCTCCCTAGCTTTTTAGTTTCAGTCAATAACTAGATATTTTTATGAGATATTTTTTAATACAAATTTTTCACATGTCCGTATTTTTTATGTAATTTTACGAACATTTTCTTTTAATAGAATCCTAATCCTGAACATTACAAACACAACAAATAATATAAAGATAAACGTTGTCGTTTTAAAGTGAAGCGTTTACATACATTCGACAATTTATTTTTCTTTATATAGATTGATATAACGTAGCATAATATACTATTACAAATATATATGTATTGTGCGTGTTTCCATTCAACACTAAAATAAACACTTTTCCAACGCGTGGTTACGCCCCAGCCTCGTAGTCTGCAGTGCCCGATACAATTTTCATAAGCAAACACAATCAATTCAAGCATTTAACGCTGCGTTTAGTCACTGTTTACAGACGTTATGTATCTGGACAGAATCGCGAGTATATATATATATATATATCGCGAGAATAAGTTTATAATTTTTAATAGAACTTCAAACTGACACAAAGTAGAGAGTAAATTAGAAGTTATTATTATCCACCCATATATTCAACCATAACAAGATTACTACGTTCTGGTAAAAATTACTGTAATAATCGATGTCGCCTTATTTTTAGATTTTAATACCAACTTAGCTAAGAGGTAACATTGAAGAATTGGTAATAAAAAATGCTAAGTATATAATTACATGAGGTGGTAAAGATGAGATTAAAATGCTATTCTCTTAAAATGCAAAATAAACAATGGAAATACGACGTGTTAAAAAAATTACGAAAATATTAGGTTTTTGAAAAAAAAAAAATTCATTCGTCTACATTAATGTTGTCGCCTTCAAAATAGTCCCCATTCAATATTATGCACTTATGCCAGCGCTTCTTCCAATCATCGAAACTCTTCTCAGAGTCGATTTTTGGGATAGCCTTTAGCTGTTTCAGCGATGTGCTTTTAATGTCATCTATGCTTGTAAAACGACGGCCCTTTAAGGTTCTCTTTATTTTTGGAAATAGGAAAAAGTCACACGGAGCCATGTCTGGCGAATATGGAGGCTGGGGCATCGTTACAGTATTGTTTTTCACCAAGAATTCACGAACAAGCAACGTAGTGAAGCAACGAATTTTGCAGCCACGCGTTTCATACACAAAACATTCGAAAAAATTTCATGGCATGACCCAATCGATATGCCAACATCATCAGCGACTTGTCTGATTGTGATTCGGTGATCATTCATAACCATGCTTTCACTTTTTCCACGTTTTCCTCGTCATCTTCGACATCTTCACAGCCACCTTGAAAACGCTTATACCACTTGTAAACTCTTGCTTTGTGCCTTCTTTTGTTTACTCATAACAGACTCACCATAGGCCTTTATTAACATTTCACACACTTTCTTATAGTTTATTTCATTTTTACGCAAAATTTCAAAATTCTTTTAATCGTTAAACGTTTAACGCAACCCCGTTGGAATTCGCATTAGAAGTTTCACTTCAATATATTTGCATATATAAATATAGTACATATAAATATAATACATTTGTGTTGTACAAATGTCCACATCGCTTATTTTATGTATTCAAAATGTATATAATTATTGTTATTTTAATTTGGCATATAAATTAAAACATAAATACCTATTTATATAGCAAAATGAGTTCACGCTGACAGAAAACGGCTGGATGTAGGCGCTGTATAGATTCGGAACTGAGAATACTGACTCATTTTGAGTCATATGTCTATACCATTTTAAAAACTCACCTAGCAATATTTACGTTAGTACTGTTGAAAAGAATATTGATATATATATATATATATATATATATATATACATAAGTCATCCTTGAATCCATTCTGCAAACTATTTAAGAATAGATTAATGAATCATCATAGTCTGAGCGAAACGAAATAATATAATTCAAACTTAAAAGGAATGCTTTTAATTCCATTATTTATTAATATCGTAATGTCTTCGCGTTACACTACTAAAGGTGTCTTTGACATAAAGCGAACAACTTTATAAATCACTAAGCTGATACCCGCGACTTCATCTGTATTATTAATTATCTGAAATATATATTATATTTCACGTACAGATGTGAAAACGTACAAAAAATTCAGAGCAACAATAATTTCTTTCGTTTTTGTTGTGTTTATAAAAAAGGACTTTCTTAATACGTTGCTAACTTCATATACAGAATACATTGTGATATTTTTTTTATTTCAGGACATATTGTTTTGGAAATAAAACAAAAAAAAAATCGAAATCTGTCCAGTAGTTTCTGCGTAATACGCATGCAACTGCAGAACTCTGTCATTTTATTTATTTAATTATTATTTAATGTAATTTATAATTATTTTATTTTATTTATATAGAAGACTAGTTGTGCCCGCGACTACATCCGCGTAGAATCTTATGTATACTTTTCCCCGTACTTATGTCGAGTGGTCATTATAATCACAATAACGTTTGTTAGAGTGAACCGATTTCAATGAAACCAAGACTTAACGTTACTTGAGGAAATGCTTTACGATTTGCTTGGTGAAGTTTTATCGTGAGCACAGTACTTTAGCAGTGATGTGTGTTCAAACAAAAAGACAGACAGACAGACATTTCTAAGAATGATTGAAATGTATTTTATTACTTATTCCAAGACACCTGCAACATTTTTTTCACAAAAATGTAACAAATACAGACACGTTACATTTACATTCTTATTATATATATAGAAGATGTATAAATATGTCTGTGTATTGTAGAAAAACCAACTGTAGAAATATTCATGAATTCTTTACAATATTAAGAAATAATAACACTCTATTGTTTGAACTAGACTATTAAATATAAGGGTAATAAAAAAAGAAGCAAATTACAAGTAAGCCTACATATAATTACACCTAACTTAAACATTTATGCGTAGTGGTCATCGAGTGGTCGACCATAATTCATTCTTTTTTTAAGTTTCAACATTATTGTGGTTTCTTTGCGAAACAGTGTATCACCATTATCGCTGCAATTTTTTACAAAGTGATAACTTCTTTTGCTACGTAGAGCGATTTTGAAGGTAAAATTTATTTGGAAAAGGAAAATCTTATGGGTACACGTCACCGATAACGGCGACATGCTCGTGACGTATTGCGCTTGCGTCACACTAGCGACGTGCGTAGTACAGCGGCCTTTGTATATGTAATACTTCGATCAACAATAACTAGATAAAGGGTCGGCGCGAAAAATACGTCTCGGTAAAAGACAGCTCACTTGAAACGTGAGCTTTTATTTTGTTTGAAGCACAGCCAATTACGTTACGTTTCACAATGCCGCAATGAATTCATAAGATGCAAAAATAATACCCGAAAAAGCAAATTAACGGCCGGAGTATCTTATTATTATTAAGCTTTAAACTAACAAATAATATCAAATTTTGAACAAAATTACCGATTTTATACCTGTGGTACAAATGTGTGGCCAAGGCTCGCCAACCTCGCACAATCACGCACAATAACGGGAAAAAGTACTTTATTCATTGCGTGTTAAGGTTGAATTCAAACTAAATGTTGTTTGTGTTGTCTCTTCATTTGTGAGGGGAGTAATTTATTGCTTTGCTCGTTTTATCGTAAGTATTAGATAATATTTTGTACATTTGTGACTTCATTACTAGGTGTTATTGTTGTAATTAGGTTTAACTTAAAACTATTTTAAAACTTTTTTCTCTCTTTCGCTTCGATTTTGTACATGACCCTTTATCAAGTTATTATTGATCGATGATGTAATATTGATATTTTGGTTTGAGCTTGTGAAGCACATCATATTCTTGATTAATTAATATACTGTATAGAAATAAATACATATAATTATTGACCCATGTGCACAAAAATGTGAAACTAGACTAATAATATTAATAATTTCTAATAATAATAATATATGTAAACTTTGCCTTCAATCCGAACTCTATAAAACACGTATATCCAACGGACTTTATCACAAAGCAAGCGTTTCACCGTTCCGGATGTCTATGACCGAGTTCAGTCCTTTTCACCATTGAGATCATCGTCTCGGAATAAAACAACGGAACGTTACGCAGACGGCACAAGCGTTGCCGCAAAATCGTCTACGTTAAAACTGAAAGGACGGCTTTCGTCACGACGTTGTTTTTTTTTCTTGCACGAGTTTACTGAGATTAAGTAAATCGGACGCAATTGCTTCGAAGCAATTTTTCCGCGGTCAAAATGCTCTACGCTTAGGCAATCGGAGTAGGTTTAATTTGTTACGATATTGAGGAAGAATGAGATTGCAAAGGAAAAAACAGAGTGTGTCTTATTTATTTATTTTATTTTTGGCAACTAAATTCTAGTATATTATTACTCCAAATTGTCGAGTAGGTAACGATATTAAAAGTTCCTTGCGGGCATTTTAATGAACTAACATGATGGTGGAACTTTCCGGGGAGTTTTTGCGGCACGTCAGAATCCACAATAACCAAACTATATTACGTAAAACACCAACAATATTACAAATTATACAGCCAAATAACACAAGATTATGGATAAAATTCCACTACAAGACATTTCAAGATCTCTTCAAAAATCCCGAGGCTGTATCGTATAGACAAGCGATAGAAGTGAACCGTTTGTATTAAAGGGAAATATTTTAATTTCGTAAATACAACAAAACGCCAACGTCACACGGTGTTTCCGAGCGATCACCCATCCAAGTACTAACCGCGCCCGACATTACTTAACTTCGGTCATCGGATGAGAACCGGTGTTTTTAACACTACCCGACAGTGTTTATCCAACCACTTTTCGTGGAACAAAACGAATGACAGAATTTCAACTTCCACCACTTTTTGTCACATACTAAACATAACCTAACTAATATTATAAACTAGCTGCCCGTTCCGGTTTCACTCGCGTGTATTAACGAAGAAAATGAGACCAAATCTATATTTTAGAGTACGACCATGTAATGTAATAAAATGGACACTTATTATCAATCTGTCAATATTTTTGAAGATTTCCCGTTTTCTGTCTCCCTCAGTCCCTTAGTTTTTACATCGACATTTTTATCTCAAAATATTCTCTCGCCCATACGGTTTTTGAGGCATTTTCTTTCATACGAATTATCTTCTATATTACCTGACAATTAATTACACGCACAAAAAAAAAAGAAGAATTACTCAAATAGGCAAAGCCGTTCTGAAGTGATACGTTTACATACATTCGGCAATAGATTTTTATTTAAATATAAGTGCTAATGTCAATTTATTTCTTTGTTACTTTACTACTTTTAGCTCTTATATACTCAACTATTGATTATGAAATTTTGCATACACATTTTTATATTTACAAAAATAAAACAACAAAAAAGGCCGGCAACTTACTTACGATTCCCCTGGTGTTGCTAGTGTCTATGACGGAGGTGATCACTTACCATCAGGTGACCCACGTCTACGCTTGCCCCCTTTGATATATAAAAAAAAAAACAAAACAGTTGTTTTTCATCGAAGAAAAAGTACTTTTTTCGAGGGATAGGTTAAGTCGACATTAACGCGAGCGAAACCGCGAATTAAAGATAGTTCAATATAAAAAAGACATCTAATATTTCAAAATATTGTACCTGGATTACTTTCCCTATACATTTGACGTATCGTTGTTCCATTCTGTTAAATATAATGAGGTATGTCTTACAATAAATAAGTAAATAATAAAAATAACACAGGACAATAAGCTACTAGAAGCGAAATAATTGCAGGGTCTTGTTTCCCATCCTCGTATTTTATCACGGTCAACAGTTATTTTTAATTTTTCACGTTTTTGAATTCCAATGTAACACGACGCCAATATGCAAAAGAAAAACGAGTAAAATTTCTCTATAGTTCGCATTTCAAATATTCACAGTGTTATAACAATGATAACAACTTCGGTGTCTAAAAGACTAGACATTGGCAAACAGAACCCGCGATAAAAATCCAAAGAATCGTAACACCGAACGGGACTCGTTGTTACGTCACTCTACAAACGTTCCAGGCCAGATGCTAAGATCGCATTGTTTGGGCCGTGTTTATGAGGCGGTTAGCCGCATGTGGGGCCTTACTAAGTTCGGATTGCGGAGAAAAATATTACATCGTAGCGTAGGGCGTTGCCCTGCGTATGCCTATCCTCGCTTTTACGATTTGTCTCAACTTTTTTAGGTGCGCGGATAATTTTCATAGTTGTTACATAGTTTGTTGTATTTATTTCTGTATTATTTTTTATACTGTTTTCTTTGTTCGGTCGCTGTGTACTGAATTTCTTGTTGTTATCTTTTAAAACACTACTTACTGCAAACGAGATAGTGACTTAACGCCTAATCGTATCAGATTAAATTGCATTTTATAAGAGATTGTCGTAGACTAGCTTTTTCCCGTTGACGCGTTTCGGAAACAGTTATTTTTTGGGATGTAAGTTACCGCATTAAGGCGTAGAAAAGTGTAACAAAGAAATTAACTTACTTTCGTTTTTTTATATCATGGGAGGCAAACGGACATTTGGGTCTCCCGATTTGTAACACCAGGGGAGTTGCAAGTGCGTTTTCAGCCTGTCTTGGGGGAGAAGGGGAGTAAGAGAAGGGGAGAGTGTGGGCCTGGAAGTTAGAAAGTGGACTTCCGGCGCTTTCACTGACCGAACGAAACGCAACAATGCAAGCACTGTTACTTCACGTCGGTTTTCTATGAGAAGGTGGTACTACCCCGGACGAGCCGACCCATTCATGCTGAAACCATTAATAGCTACCACCTACACACACATTTCACATTTATAATATTACTAAGGATTGAAGGTCAAGCGCGATCAGTTGAATTAATTACGACTAGCGTACGCATTTCGATAATAATAAAAAACAAAGTTTTTCTCCCCGTGTTTAATCAATAGAAATTATTATATGCATTTCTTTTTTATTTGTTTTATATGGTACAAAACCTTTAATGAGTACTGTACAAATTTTATAGATTGTAGACGTAAAGAGCTCAATCGCTTGATATGAAATTGTACACTATTTGCGATTATCGTAGATTATTATTGTTCTGTCCAAACCAGGTGACCCTTCCATGTCAGTTTTGAAGGTACCACTTTGATAAAGGTATTGTCGAATCCTTGGAAATTGTAATAATTATATGGTATTTGAGGCTAAATCCGGTCGGCTGGCATAATTACTATTGTAGATGAGACTTGAACGTAATGCAAGGGACTGATTTAGACATGATGTTTACTTTTATATTACCTATTACACCGTCTGATTACATGCTACTAACAACTGCCCGCGACTTCCCTGTATCGTGCGTATTAAATTATAAGTTAAAACTAAATAACCTAGCGCCATCTTGTGGCCGGTTATAGTAAAATAGCATAAAACTCTCCTCCATGAAATAACACTTACGTTCGCCAAATTTCATAATCATCGGTCACAGAGTGTTAAAGTTTATCCATCTCTGAAATATGCAGAAAAGGAGTTACATTATAATTCTAACTAATATTAGAAATTCGAATGTATGTTTGTTACGTTTCACGCCCTTACTCTTTAACAGACCATTAAGAAATGCGTAGACATTGTCAAGGGTACAGAAAAGGACAAGGGGTACTTTTCATACAGAAAGAGAGTACTGTTCTAAAATATACATGAATGCTATCGAAGCCACGAGCAAAATTTAGTTTTCTTTAAGAGTAGACTTGTGATAGGAATACATACGTATTTGATACAAAATATAATCTTCGACCGTCGAATAAATTGCTGTAATCTATACTATACTAATATTATAAAGAGGTAAAGTTTGTGAGTTTGTGACGTTGTAGGGGGTAACCTCAGGAACCATTGGACCGATTTAGAAAATTCTTTCAGTGTTATATAGCTCATTTACCGGAGTAGGTTATATGCTATATATCATCACGCTAAGACCCATAGGAGCGGCGCAGCAATGAATAATGTTGCAAAATCGGGGTATTTTTTCCTTTTCAGAGCTTCCGCTGCGTCTTAGCCCCAAACAACCATTCCACGCATACGAAGTCGCAGGCAGAAGCCATTAACTAATTATATTATCTATACTAATATCATAAAGAGGTAAAATATGTGAGGTTGTAGGGGGTAATATCTTGGAAGTCGGAGAAAAAATGGTCGAACGAAAACGTTTCTTACGAACGCTGCCTTAACGATGAGAGATATTTGATTGAGCTCTAGAAAAAAGTTATATCTAGATAATGCCTAATACCGCCCAACGAAGTGGGCACGGGTCAGCTAGTACAGTTATAAAGTTAAAGGAATAATTTAGTCGAATACTATATTCCGTTTCCAAACTTGCCTCATCCTTCGACAAAAAGTAAGATCCGTCGTCCTAATATAGCACGCGCATCGTAAAAATTTACTCTCATCATTTATCCCTAACTCGCCAAAAGAAGTATAACTTCAAAAACGTAATTAATCACCAAGTCACAAAACTAGTCCGTTACAATGACGTAAACCGACAGTCCAGGTGTAAAGTTGCAAGGCTAATAGAAAACTTTATTAAAAACTGTGATCTAATCGGCATTTCCAACGATTTGTTAAAACGTTTTCTGATATATTCGAAAACATATTCGATCCGGTTTAAATAACTATTTAATATTTATCGTCAACTAGCTGACCCGTGCCCATTTCGTTGGGCGGTAAACATTTATAAAAAACTAAGTTTTGTATCTTAAATATAAAAGTTAAAAATATGCTGTCGCCGACTTTTTTGTATGCACTATCAAGCTCAACAACTTTTCTCTAGAACTCAATAATATATCTCTCATCGTTAAGGCAGCAATCCTAAGAAATGTTTTCGTTAATATATACCCTATGACGCTCACAAATAACGTGGCTTTCTATTGCTAAAAGAATGTTCAAAATTGGTCTAGTAGTTCCTGGGATTACCCTCTACAACGTTACGAAGACACAAACTTTACCTCTTTATAATATTAGTATAGATTAACGGTTAGACAAAGTTTTACCCACACTTAATACCATATACGCATATGTAACTCTGTTTACCTTATCTATAGATACAATAAATACGTAAATCCAACGTATAGGTTTTTGTAAAAAAATGTTGCAGGTGTCTTGGAAACAGTAACAAAATACATTTCAACCATTTTTAGAAATGTCTGTGTGTTTGTTTGGCCACGCATCACTGCTAAAGTACTGCGTACACGATAAAACCTCATCACGAAAATCATAAAGCATATCCTCAAGTTTCACTCTATCAAAAGTTATTACGAGAGAAAAGCAGATAAGTAAATGGACTTAATACATTCAAACTGTTTTTTCACATTAGGTTCCACGCGGGCGGAGTCGCGGGCACAGATTCACGACTAAATCTTTGCACCGATCGTAATAAAATTTGAGATGGAGTTAGCTTAAGACCTGAAGAATCACAGCGGGTACTTTTACATGTGTTTATTTCGCCTCTCCCGCGCATGCGCACCACATCACTTGCTCCACTTCACTACAGCAAAAAAACACGTTACTGAGCGCCGTAGTACTTACGAAAATTGTAACATCTTAGAACTGTATATTAAATGAAGATATAGTGATATATTAAGGTAAGAACAAAGCATCTAAAACGAAAAACTAAACAAACCTGATCGGAATCTATCTATTCGTTTTTGAATTACGCGAACTAATAGGCAGATCTCTATCACTTTATATATATTATACCAGCGGACGGTGTCCTGCCATAATAATAAACAAAACTTTGACAAATGATACACCTAAACCTTCCTCATAAATCACTTTACTTACTGGTGAAAAGCGTATGAAAATCCGTTCAGTCGTTTTTGAGTGTATCGCGAACAGACAGACAGTCAGACGTGGCAGAGGACTTTGTTTTATAATGTGTAGTGATGATATCGATTTAAAGATGACAAATTCAGATTACGTGGCAACTTTTATGTAAACTTTCCTATACACAGTTACTAGTCTCAAGATTTAACTCATCATCGTTGTTTTACGAATACTTGGCCACTAATGACACAATTGAAATTCACCATTTTGAAGTTACATTTTTATCAGTTCTGCTACCGCTTTGCTCTTGCGAAACACATAGTTATATCCATTTTCGAAATAGACACTTATCTCCATTTAAATTGAGGAATACATTTCACACAGAATCGTTTCAACACATGTACGAAATATAACCCCAAAGAATCAGATGAGTGTTAAAATAAACATAACACATGTATGTTACTGGGGCATAAACTGAAATATTTTTATGTAAAGGGTTAACATTTGGCTCCATTCGCCTACATAAATATTATTTTAGCCACATTTGTAATACCGAGATTGACGGATTCCTGCCCACGGAGAATTCGGAATAATAAAAACACTGAAACATTTAAATATAATATACTATTCTAGCTTTACCCGCGACTTCATTTAGCGTGGAATACTTACTTGGGGGTACGCTAACACGCAGCAGAAGCCCTCAAGAGGAAAAAATACCCCGATTTTGAAACATTATTCAATGGTGCTCCGCTCCTATTGGTCGTAGCGTGATATAGCCTATAACCTTCCTCGATAAATGAGCTATATAGCACTGAAAGAAACTTTCTAATCGGACCGGTAGTTCCTGAGATTACCCCATACAACGTCACAAACTTAACCTCTTTATAATATTAGTATCCAAAGATAACTTATATGTACTAATCTGTATGTCTGTATAATATATGTTTGCACAGATTTTAACTGTGGAAATTTTTCTAATAATTCTAGAAGTATTGTATCCTATATTCATCTTTGTTTCTTAAAAGTAACGCTGAGTGAAGCGTCGAGCTAGTATTTTATATAAAAATAGATACAGTCCGCGACTTCGTCCGCTTTCAACAATAGCCTAGCGCCATCTAGTACCGAGTTATAGTAAAAGGCATAGCATAAAAACTGTCATAATGAAAAAACAGACGTTCCAACTTTCGGTGGAATCTGTTAAAAAGGTTTTAGAGTTTAATAAAGTTGAAGTGGCTATTTGTACCGTCAAAATAACAGCTCTTTAATAAATATATATGAAAGTATACACAGCATATATAACAAAAAACAATTTCAAAATTTTTGTCTATCTGTTTGTTTCGGCTAAACAATTAACAGCTAACTAATTGGACCGATTTTGGTGGTATTCACTGGCAGAAATCTGATCCTCGAAAATACAATAAACTACAGAGGCAGTGTCCAGTACCGCGTGAGTACTACGCGCGCCTCTACACGGCACAACAAATGTTTGCTACATTTCACGCCGATAAAGTCGCGGGGAACAGCTAATCTCATATATACATAAACCGACATCCATGTTTGTCTATATAGTCTTTAAGACGACGATAGCTCAGTGATGCTTGTCGGATACCGCGTCGATCAACGTGGGTTCAATATCATACTAAGAACCCGAGCTTTTTTAGGATTTTTTTATGTAATAGTGCTAGATTTTATAACAATGCACCAAAGCACATTACCGAGCGGGTCCTAACGCATAAAGGCTATATAGAGTGAATCAATATGTGAACGATGGTGACGTCTGGAAATGACGCCTCTCTCTGTGCATCCGCCAAAAACAAACGTAACTGTATACATATATAAAAATATATCGTGCCATTTTATGTATAATGAGAAGATATACCAGATCGAGTTTCTTGCCGGTTATTCTCGACGACTGGGTTGTTTCCTGAACCAGTGGTAGTTTGACGTTCATAAGTGCCTTCTTAGGAAGTAAATTGTATAAGAATTGTTTATTTCAATTAAAAACATATCAGGAAATGACAGAATAGTGTTAAAGTTTTCTCTAATAGCTACTTAGATAACTACTACCCTTACGGTGAATACCTGTCACTATGCACTTAAAGGTATATAGCATACATTAGCTTCATTTGAGGGACAAGCTCTGTAGATCTCACATATGTTAGCATTTTAGACGGCATCCTCATTTAACATCTAGTAAGAGTATGGTGGAATCTTTAAAACAAATTATATGATGACACCATGTATATACTATGAATGTCCACAGATAGTTTTTATAGTCAATCTCCCAATATAGTACCAGGTATTCGGGTTCCTCAATAGATAGATTATATCTTTTTGGGAAATACAGAGTAAAAGCGAACATAAAGTTTGTGTTAATTATTATTGTCAGTGTCGAACATTGGACTAAAAGTCTAATTTTTACATTATAGTGTCATCACCCTTAGCTTCTGAAGCAGGATATTTGATGGAATTGTCTCGGATTAAGTTCTCTGCTTTGGTAAGAACTACTCATTAAATAAATACACCTTAAATATAAAATATATAATTATTTTAAGTATTACAAGTATAGAAATATGCGAAGGATAAGTTTTTTTTTATGCGCCTCTTAATAAAAAAAGAATTATAAAATGTAAATTTATCATTGACAAAATACTTTCATTCATTTTTTTGCACATAAGCTCATTATAATCTATATAAGTAGTTAAATATAGTTTCAAAAAATAATATTTATTGTGAGTGGAATAAGTAAATTTATATATGTATTATGTCTGCCATTGATTGATTGTTTCGAGTATAAATTTTCATTTATTTCTTTTCCATAAATTCATTATAATCTCTCCTATAGTTTCAGAAAATAGCATTTATTGTACTTCTGAATTAAGTAAAGCTATGTATATACTATGTTTGCCAAGTAAGATAGAAGATTGATTGATGGTTCCTGAGTATTTTATCAAAAAATCACATATTACTTTATGTCAAAGTAACATGACTAAAATGTAATGATTAATTATTCTATACCATTAAAATGGGTCCAGTAAATAAATAAATTAGCTAAAAAGGTTTATGTGAATGTATAGAAATCTATTATATAAGAAACTTATTAGTTGTACATTATCTTTTTTTTATACCAAAATAATTTAGCAATGAATTTTCGAGTTTATAATCTATTTCTTTTATGAACTATATAAATATTAGTAATCAGTTATAATACAGTACTCACTTGTCATATTGAACAATAAACCATTTTATAGGGATTTCTATATCTTAAGAATGAAACTTTTATTAATAAAAATAGATTATTGAATATAATAAACACGGAATAAAGGTATATTACAATATTACACGAAAGTGGGCTCAAAATCTTAATATTTTTGCATCCCTCGAAATAAAATTGTTCACTAATAAATATTCAATGTGTTTAAAACAGATGTAACTTCTTAAAACTTTTCGAAAACAGAAGTCGCAAAACTACTGTTTATTTTCAAAATTATTAGATAATATTGATTGATATATTTATTTATAAAGAAATAAAAAGAACAAAAGTTGTATACCACAACAAAGAAAGTTATGGGTAAATTTATGTTGGAATGCTCACGAAGATATTCATAAAACACATTACAAAAATGCAAAACGGATAAAACCTATATGTAAATGATGTTTTAGCAAGGCATAAAATAAATAACCGGAAGTAACAGTAAACAATGCACTTCTAAGGTTCAAACTCAAAGAAACAATATTTTCAAACAACTATGATATCAAGCGCAAATAATAACAGCATAAATTAATTAATAATGTTTATAGCGTGTAAGGAAGCTATGATGAACTCGTAAAAGGGGGTAAAAATCGATCATACACACCACAACACGATTAGCCGGTGAACTTGGAGTAACCGTTTTGATCAACACCTTTGGAGTCACGATTTACTACACAAATGTCAACAGAAACTCACAATACACCTCTGCACTGTTATTGACGACACTAAAACTCATGTATTCATACAAATTTCAGTCACGAATAATGCAAAAATACACTTTCACAGCATTTTTCCGAGGAATCTGTTACTTCAACTGATACATATACGCTTTCTCGTAAAAGCGAAAACAGACTGCCGATCACCAACACTAACAGCCAAGACCGAACACATACAACCGACCATAGACAACTTTCAGTTTGCTTGTTATTGACTCCATTACTTTTCTTATTATACCATAAAATTAAAAACACAAAGAAAGGTCTGTATGATTGAAATAGCTATGAATATTCAATTTGGGTGGTTAATACGAGCGCCATCTACTGAAACAAAGATATATCTTGTATTGTTATATATCGCCATCTATACAAGTATAGAGGTACTTTTTAGTTTAAGGGAAGAGTAATAGCTATCTATCTTTCCTAAAATATATTGAGATGGCAAAGTAAGTTATTAATTACAAAATATTTACATCATTTTTTTACAGATGGCAGCATATTTTCAAAATAGTTACTGCCTATGATTCCACATTTGTTTTGAATACTATTTAAAAAAGCAATAGGTGCATACCGGAGTAACTTGTAAAGTTGTAATGAACACTAGATTTTAAATTCATGGGTTCATGAATCTATAGTCACAAGCTCATAATCTCGAAAGACAGTGGTAATTACAACTCTAACAGCTGAGTATTGTATCGCTACCTGGTGAAATTAAAAAAAAATGGGAAAACCTACGATAGCCATAAATAACCGAGGGGATTATCAATAACGAAAAGCGTAATTAAAAATGAACTATACAAAAATATACATTAAAAATAAAAATGAATTTAATGGCATCATATTTTATTAACTGATATCAAATAATCACAATCAATTCAATTCAATTTATTTATTACAAGGCCCACATTTATTATACGTCCCTAGTTGATCTCAATAAGATTGGCATTCAGTATTTATTCTGAGAATACAAACAAAAGATTTGTTGTAAATATCACGGAAGACTATAGTTTTTTATATATTATGCAATCTAAGAGTAAAATCTAAAAATGTATAATAATACGTAATATAAACCATCTCAATATTTGAACTCTAAGCGTTCCCATCGATAAAGGATTTGAGATATATACTTTTTGTTGTTTTTATTACTAAGGCCGTAAACTTTCCAGGAAGAGGCCAGCGAGAAAAAAATATATCTGGGAGTCGTTTCGAAAACTCTAAATGAACGGTTTTGGTAGACTTCCGCCCTTGATGACCGCTCGACACGACTGCATTAGAATAGTGGAACATAAATGGGATAGAGATGTCATCGAATGTATATTTTAATTAATATAAGTAATTATTTTAATTAATAATAAAATTAATATATTTTAAATAAATAAATAATCGAAAATACTAAAGATATAGGAAATGAAATTGACAAAAATGAACGTAAAAATTTAAGCGTAAAAGCACTATTTAAAGGTTCTAATGGTGCGTGTAAATACTCATAGAGATAAAAAAATGTTGAGAGTATAAACTCTGGTCGATTCCTTGTTTTTTTTAATTGATATAATTCTACTAAATACGTTGACTTTTGTTTCTAACAAAATATTGTTTTAATCAGCCAATACCAAAATAGTAAAAACATTAGGACAATTTATAAGAACTCGAAATCTTCAAAATAAGAGACACATCAATTTACATTTCTTTAAATTTAGAAGAAAAATGTATTAACACACAATTATGTTTTTTTTTATAGTAGCACGGCAAAATGACTGGACTGTGCCTGATGGTAAGCACAGTACAATCCAAAAACAATGGCGACCACCGAGTGACACAGTATCCATCGCCGGTCGCCGCTATGTGAGCTATTTTTTTAAAACAACACGACCGAATTTAGTGTCTTTATTACTAGATTAACCGTGTATGAAAAGATTGTAGTTTATAATATACTATTAATTTGTTTTTTTTTTTTAACTTTATTTCTGGCAACCAATCTTTTAGATTATTTCTGCCATTGTCGAGTAGTTAATAGTTCTTCTTCCATTCCATTTGTGGCAACCAGTCTTCTAGTAGACTATTACTGCCATTGTCAAGTGAGTATCTATATTACAAGTTTCTTGATATAATTACAATGAACTAACAAGATGGTGGCCATCTTGTTAGAACTTTCCATGGAGTTTTTGTGGCATCTCAGATTTCATGGTCCGTGGTATTATTTTCCATTCACTTCACATTTGCTCAATAAACAAACTATATTACATAAAACACCACCAATTTTACACAATATAGAGTCAAGTAACACAAAGTTATGAATAAAATATAAAATCCACTACATGACAGACCAAAATCTCGCCAAAAACTCTAATTTGTTTTTATTCCTAAAGATTTATACATTAATAAATACGTTACATTATGGTTACATTACTTTTTCAACGATGTCTGCTTGTTTTGTTTCAATTGTTGCTTATAGTAACTAATAAAAAATATTCTCAGTCTTTATAAATGTTTATTGTCAACGTTAACAAATAGGCAACTTTGTTTGGTATCTGATAGAGGTCTGCCGTTGTGCGAGCATCATGCTAAAATTACTCTATAGATTTCGATCTTTTTTTAATTTTACTTCTTATATAGTTTATCCTTATCTAAAAAAATATCACGATATCTTCATTCGTTGTAACTGTATTACATTTTAAAGACACTGCGATTTTGTAAGCATTACGAAACACAAAATAAATTTAGTAAGAAATATTTTAACTTTAATTTTTCTTTTGTTTTTTCTTCTGAATATAAAATATATTTTCATGATAATAAACAATTTAGACGAAGTTGCGGGTTTCAAATTACTTTATAAAATTTATATCCATACTTTAGGTATTGCAAATATATAAAGGAGTGTACTTAAAAATTATTAAATCAACAGCTCCATGTCATCTATGTTCGGTACCGTGAAGAATGTTATTAAATGGGTGAGCAAAAAAAAAACAAAAACATCTTTATCTAGCCGAAACGTGATAATTAGTATATAGCGAGTCCCGGATTTCATCGTCACGGGCAAACACGTTTTTATAACATTCATTGTTGAAATCAGAGTTTAAATAAATAGAAATTAATTGCCGAATATATGTAAGCGCAACACTTCAGAACGGCTGCAGTTATGACTAATTTTTTGTCTATTGTGTTGCACAATAACTAGACTAATTGTCAGGACAAGGTTTAAGGTCTAAGCTTAAAACAACAAATTCTTGAACAACAAAGATTTGGGCATTTATAATTATATTTTCGTTAAATAGGATAACATGTAATCCTGTAATGTTGTATTTATGCACATTATTTATACATATAGCTATTGGTGTTTCAAGTTTTATATATATATATATATATATAGATTAATACGAATACGATAAATAGGATAATAGGAGAGAAACGATCAGGTGAGTCAGCTGATGTTAAGTGTTCATCGCTGTCCATAAACACTGGCAACACCAAGAGACTCGAAAGTGCGCAACCCCGGACGAGTCAACCTATTCATGCTGAAACCAGAGATAGCTTCAGCGTGGCTGTAAGACATACAAAATATATTTAATTTGATATGTTTGCGACTTTGGAGTACGAAATAATACACTAGTATTTTAACCGGAAAATTTAAGGTCCGGCTGAAAACCAGCGTCGTTTTTACAGGCGGTAGTACGTTGACGCTAGGTCTCATTGTCATAATTTTATGTTTAAGGTGTGTTTTGTTTATTTTATTACTATGTCAATAAATATCGTTCTCTTTAAAAAGAAAATATTTGAATAAACGTACGACAAAGCGAACATTTTGTCTTAAGAATTCTCCATATAAAAGACTAGCGTCTGCCCGTAACTTCGTCCGCGTGGAATAGTTACTTTGGTTACGCGAACACGCAGCGGAAACTCTCAAGAGGACAAAAAACACGATTTTAAATCATTCGTCATTAGTGCTCCGCTTCTATTGATCTTATATTGTTAGGTAAAATATCATACGCTTAAATACTAAATTGGGGTAATTGAAATAAATGTGTTCTAGAGTGCCTTCATCCGACCCACATTTACTTATTCAGTTGTTCGTGATTCTGAGCTCTGCAAGATGGACTGGAGAGCACACGTCTACAGATAGATCCTCAGTCTACACATAGTAGATACAGCAAACTTGCAACTGTCATGAAACTTATATGGCCATGGCTTACCAGGAATATTATTGTGAATGGAACCGTATGATATGCCTGTAATTGGGTTAGATACATTCCAGTTTGAGTTCCATGATGCAAACAAATCAGTTTTGTTTGGAGAAGATAAATGCTGAACATAGGTTTTATAGTGATCAAAATAACCAATCTGGATAGCCTCTTTAGCAAGAAGATCAACAGCTTCATTACCCGAGATGCCACTATGTCCTCGTATTCATGCCAGAAGTACATAAAGTACTAAACAATGACATAGATACAAATTGAATTGATTTAATTGTGATAACTGATGTATCATAGAAATATGTCAAACATGTCAAAACAATATCGAATGTAGTGTAAAAAGATGCAATAAAAAGAAAAGGCTTCGATCTTGAAGTCAAACAATTTTATTGATTAAAAAAAACATTTATATACCTTTATATATAAATTTCTTCTGTGCGTGTGTATGTCACTGAACTCCTCCTAAACGGCTGGACCGATTTTAATAAAACTTTGTGTGCGTGTTCCAGTGGATCCGAGAATGGTTTAGATTCACAATTGGACCCGGTAGGTGGCACTACGGTTGACTTTTAGGATTGTTTTATTATCAAGGCAGGACAACGTCCGCCAGGTCCGCTAGTACATATATAGATTTTTTGGGTCAGGAACCATCTCGGGAGTCCACAGAACACTATACTACACTACAAGATTATTATCACAATCTGATCAGTGGTTACAGCATGCATAGAGGACAAACATTGATTTTTATATATAAAAGAAAGACTAGCCGACTCGGCCACGCGTTGCTATGGCTCAGTTATTAGAAAAGAAATTAAAAATTGAAACGTGGCACTATTAATAACTGTCTATCCTACAGTTTTCTGTCAACAAAGTAATTTCAAGCGCCATCTTTTCGAGACTGATGGCACTTACAATGAATATCAATAAGCAACATTGAAAATCATTAATTTGTAATATAAAAAAATATTGAGGTCATTAAGCGAAATATAAATAATCCTATTTCTCAAGTGTCCAACTTGAGAACTTAACTATACATAAATGTCAAATTTCATGAAAATCAGTTGAGTAGTTTCGGAGTTCATCGCTGTCAAACATCTACACAATGGATTTTTAAATATTTAACTTAATTTTGTATTAAAGTCTTGACGATATGCGTAAGCCCAAACTTACGGCTACATTCAGAGCGGCCAAAAAGATTGGTGAAGACTGTATTTATAAATAGTATATTTAAATTTTACACAATTAATCAATGAGAAGGACATTCGAGAACTTTCTATTCGCACGATAACTGGACAGTAAAAACAAAAGCTTACTAGTCAAAACTACATTTGTATTTAAGACATATGTCACCCATAATTTCGTTACGGCGTAGGAATTGCGTACTTTATAATTACTAAGGAACGCTTATTATTGAATTTCTGTACTTACTACATACATTCTGTATTCCTGATTTCAAATTATCTCTGATAAATTTTGATTACATTTTAACTGTAATTATATGTAGCGTAGATATTATAGTAGGTATACGCTGAAAAGTCCTCATTTTTTTAATAAAATACTTATTAATATCGTTTCAGCCGTTTCGGAGATTAATCCGGGCAAACTTAAATTTTGTTTTATATGTAATAGATAATGAGAAAACGGTTAAGAATGTGATCACTCTCCTCTGTTTCTCAGGCAATTTATTAATTCTTTCTTTTATAGCTATTGATGAGCTTTAATGTTATTAATAAAAAAATTAAAAAATTTCTTTTTACTCTATGGTTAAAGTTCAACCACTGGACGAGCACTCGTAATTATAAATACTTATAGATTATTTATAATTTATCATCACTACGTAGTATAAAACAAAGTTCTCTGCCACGTCTGTCTTTCTGTGTGTTCGCGATAAAGTCAAAAACTACTGAACGGATTTTCATGCGGTTTTCACCAGTAGATACAGTGATTCATTAGAAAGGTTTATTAAGTATATAATTTGTCAAGGTTTTTTATTATCAGGGTTACATACGTACATCAATGGTTCCGTATGCAATATAACATTTAACTATCTTTTGTTCGCGACTTCGATCGCGTTAATGCAGATTAATCTCATTCCTTGCGAACAGTACTTTTTCTGCATTAGAAAAAAACCCTATGATTTACTTTTCATGATAACCAATTTAGTTAAGGCGTGAAAACATAACAAACAAACATGATCACATCATATATATTAATACGTGAAGCCTAAGCTTTGTATCCCTTTTTAACGGAATTGGGCGAACGGATGGACGTGAAATTTGGCATAGTTAAAGTTTATATGGAGGAGAAGTGCAGAAAGCTATTTATTTTATATAAAATGCATTAGAAGTACATTAAATTAATTAAAATATGCATTACTCACACTACTGCTTCAATTTTACACAACATATACACACATGTAAATAAAAAAGACATTTTGACATCTGTCAGTAAAGGACTCCAAAAAAGGTTATGAAGGAGGTTGCTATGCTCGACTGTATGTATTACATTACTCTTACGTTCCAATTCCCCTTTTTCATTCTGCATTCAACAATGATATTATAACATTAAAAACTTTAAAAAATCGATGAACTATGGTCGAATGTTGGGCGCCCACCAGTTAGCTTTTATTACATTTATAAGGATTTTGATAAATAATATATATTTATAAAAAATATATTTCTTTTTCATTCACTATGATCACACCAAGTGCGACGCTTTCATACAATACAGTTTATTCTGTAAAGGAAAATAAAAGATAATTACATTCAAAAATCATATTTATTATATGATCACCCAGCTGGCAGATAATTCCGTATAAAATGCAGTTGATTGTAACTAGCCAGTCGTGTATAAAATAACCCATTCGTTTAATGTTTCTCGTTCATCTACCCAAAAAAATCTCCTGATTAATCTCAATTACTTAATCTCCTAATCCAACGGTTCTCAACCTTTTTAACTGACTTCGACAAAGGAGGAGGTTACTATGTTCGGTTGTATGTTTTTTTTATGTATTTTAATCGATATATTCGTCAATTGGGAATTTGAAAAAAAAAAAATTTTTTTTATATATTTTAAAACTTAATTATTAATTTTATATGTATACTATACCGATATACATCGCGGGACACGAGAATGGACCCAAACTTTGTATGTAGATGATATGAATTTAGGTTGGGATTGACTTCAAATATATTATTAGGTAGCGCAAATAACAATATTTTTTATTTAATATGGTTAATTTAATAATTCAATTATTTGTTTTCATTTCTACGAAGTATATTTTTTTTATTTGCTCTGTGATGCACTAACATACTCTTTACGAATTCGCGACACCCTTGTATGCATACATGCAAAATTTTTGATAGTACAATGTGAACGAAACGAGTTTTGGTAAATATTGCGACACACGTGACGAGTACTTACGAAACACCAATAGGTCTCAAAACGGTGGTTGAGAACCGCTGTTCTTGTCTGTCGAGTGTAAAAGAGGTGTATGCATATGTGCATACATGTGAATGAGAAATAAGATGAAGGAATTAGAAATTTATAGGCAGCTTGTTAAGGTTCAATTTGAATAAAATTTATATTATGATTTATACATCTATTTCCAATAACTACTGGAGAAACTGAACGCTGCGGCAAATAACTACAAGACATCATTTTAATATCAATTACGAGTAAGGTACATAGGGACATAAATTAAAAGGTAGAAAATATTGATGTTGAGAAATCTTTACTATTCTTACTTATATTACTAGCTAACCCGTGCCCACTTCGTTGGGCGGTAATAGGCATTATCAAGCTACAACTTTTTTCTAGAAATCATTATAAACCACAATATCTGAGTATTAATTTTTTATTGAATATAATTACTTATTAAATTAATTTTAGAGCATCACGTGAAAGTTACGGCGACAAAGCTATTATAGGTTATGTTCAACTTCGCCACAAAAATGGTACTTGTATTGTCAAAGGACGTGTATGTCCAGAGCATCGAGTTCGAAGTAAAGCTTATTCAGTTACTTTAACAATTAATGAGAAGTTAAGAAAAGTTAATGACATTGAATGTCATGACTGTGCAGCTTCAGCAGGTAATTAGTACTCTTAAACTCAAGTTTAGTACCAATTAAACTCAAGTTCTTTGATTAATGTTATGAACAATAATAATTTTTTATATTGATTACACAGGTGGTTGTAAACATGCATTAACATTACTTATGTGGACCCATCGCAGGAGTGAAGATCCGACACCTACGGAAGTTGCTTGCTATTGGAAAAAATCTCGGTTGTCAGGCATCAGAACAGTAATTAAATATATTGAAGCTGAAAAACTGACCAAAAAAACCTCTGCTACTTTAGTTGACAATTTACTGGAAAATGATACATTTTTACAAGAAGTCATTCAACTTGCCAAAAATCAGCAAATAAATTCTCAAATCGGACAGTTAAACTTTGATATAGACTCCAAAAAAGCTTACAGTTTATCGTTACATCGACTTATTTTTGATTTTAATAAGAGTGCTGATTCGCAAGTTGAAAAGTTTTTAGAGTTTGCTAAGATTGAAATGAAAGAAGCTGTATGTGAAGAATCTGAACAACTGATTTTAAAGGTTATGATTTGAAGACCAGTCAAAAGACTTAACTGACTGAACTTTCGTTTTTTACTTTAAACACTTACATGAAAAATAACTAATGACAATATGAAATACTTACATCAAAGTGATCTTCACAACAAAAAAAGTTCGATTTTGATTTAGGATTATCTCGGAGGACTGTTTGAAACCATTTTTTTCGACGTTTCTCGTCTTGAGGAACATTCAAAAACATTTTTTCCGGAGTTGTTTTTGTAGTATTTGTGCATAATGGTACAAAACAAGAGCGGTAACTTTTGAGATTTGATATTGTTATATATTTTTGAGTATTTAACAATGACAGAATAAAATAAATCAAAGCTCAAAGCACTATACTTATTATCTCTGTATACTACTACAAGTGACAACTAACATTATGACGTCACACGCGCTCGGATTTGTTCGGGAGGTGTCGGCGCGTCTTCGGTACTAGGTTCAAAAATTAATTTTTATTTTGATATAACTTTTTAATTATTACAAAAAAAAAATTGTTTTGTTATAAAACTTATATATGATCTTTCCATTTTTCAAAAAAAAAAAATTTCAAAAACCCAATTGTGTACCGATCTTAATTATTTGAATTGGTTATAGTCAGAGGTATTCCTATATAAATTTGAGGGAGAGTCACAAGTGTGTTGTCCATGTTGGAGGAGAGGGGGAGTAAGGGAAGGGGGAAGAGGAAAGGAGGAGGAGGAGATCTGTCTCCGGCGCACTTATTGACCCAACGATACGCAACAATGCAAGCACTGTTACTTCACGTCGGTTTTCTGTGAGAGGGTGGTACTACCCCGGTCGAGCCGACTCATTCGTGCTTAAACCATTAATAGCTTCAGCGTAGCTCTACCACCTACAAAGTACTACCTGTAAACGTAAAATGAATTATGTACAAATACGTTACCGCAGATCGAAACACAAAGTTACGGAAAATACTTTGCCTTGAAGAAAACAGTGTACGAATATTTTGTATAAAGATTTGTAATATTGTAAGTGTAGTCTTTATTGGCTTGAACTATACTCACACTAGAACGTATGAGCGAAGAAAGAAAGGGTGTACAGACACAAAGGTAACTAAATTTGAAAATGCTTATTTCATACTAGCTGATACCAGCGACTTCGTCTGCGTTATTTATTATTTTAACAATATATTGTATGTATAGATGATAAATAAAAAGAAGCAAAAATTTACTTTGCTAAAAAAATTCTTTGTAAACAATGTTATTCGTTTACTTCCCTTCTCCTGCGCATGCGCATCATACCGCTAGCCCACTTCTCAACAGCAAGAACACACGCATCGCTGAACGCTTAGTGCTTATAAACATAATAGTTTATTAATTGTTTTCTTTTTAAATAAGGACTAAAAAGAAAAACTTATAATAAACTAATCGGATTTTTACGTAATGGGCGCACAAAGATAGACCTTAAACATTTTATTTATATAGATTAGGGAAATTGCAAGAGAAAAGTGCTGATACATTATTTATACTTACCCCAATACAAACATTATGTTATGATAGAAAGAAAAAAATCTTTTACTTTTGGTCTACTAACGACTTTTTGGTTATATGGCTGGTTTAAACACAGTTATTTTTTATAGAATTTTGGATTATGGAATAAATGAAAAAAGCGGTATTTACCTATATTTGTTAAAATGTAAATTATGTTCTTGCCGCATTAAAAAAAATAAGAAAAATATTATAAATAAAAATGATTTGCGATAAATAAATAGACCTTTTATAAGTTACAACATCAAAGAATATTTATAAATTACAAAGAAAACCTATATATACTAGAAGATATATATAAAAATAGATATATATAAGAAAATATATATACTAATTACATTCAAGTTTTTATCTATTAGTGTACCAACCTATTATACGAATTATCGAAAGCATTTATGATGATATAATTCATATTACATACAAATATATGACTTTCAATTATGTATATTTATTCTTGGAGTCAGTAAGGCACACGTCTCACGTCATCAATTTCACATGGACTAATACATAGGTAGCAGCCAATCACTACATACGCGTACGAAGTCGCGGGCAGAAGCTATTAACTAATTATATTATCTATACTAATATCATAAAGAGGTAAAGTTTGTGAGGTTGTAGAGGGTAATATTTGAGGAGTCGGAGAAAAAATGGTCGAAAGAAAATGTTTCTTACGAACGCTGCCTTAACGATGAGAGATATATGATTGACTAGCTGTTACCCGCGGCTCCGCACGCGCTTTTTAAAAAATGTATTAAAGAAATGGAAAATTGTGAGTGGGTGTGTACATTACAGAAAAGTTTTTTCAAAAACATTTGTAACTACGACACTCACGCCAACTGTAACATGTAACGTGTACATTAGTTCGTAAGAAACATTTTCTTTCGACCATTTTTTCTCCGACTCCTCAAATATTACCCTCTACAACCTCACAAACTTTACCTCTTTATGATATTAGTATAGATAATATAATTAGTTAATAGCTTCTGCCCGCGACTTCGTACGTGTGGAATGATTATTTTGGGTTATGACGCAGCGGAAGCTCTGAAAAGGAAAAAATAACCCGATTTTGCAACATTCTTCATTGCTGCTCCGCTCCTATGATAACATATAGCCTATAACCTTCCCTGAAAATGAGCTATATAACACTGAAAGGGTTTTTCAAATCGGATCAGTAGCTCCTGAGATTACCCCCTACAACGTCACAAACTCACAAACTTTACTTCTTTCTAATGTTAGTATAGAGTATAGATAAACCAGTTGTTCACGCGACTTCGTCCGCGTGGAATAGTTACTTTGGGCTGACGCTAAGACGCAGCGAAAGCTCTGAAAAGGAAAAAAAACCTGATTTTGAAACACTTCTACTCTGGTGCTCCTCTCCTATTGGGCTTAGCATATGACATATAGCCTTCCTCGGTAAATGAGCAATCCAACACTGAAATAATTTTTCAAATCGGACTAGTAGTTCCTGAGATTAGCACGTTCAACCAAACAAACAAACTCTTCAGCTTTATAATATTAGTACAGATGTGAATGTTAGGTTGTTTGTTTATTATGCTTTTACGCTTTAACTACTCAACCGATCATCATAAAATTTTACATACACAGCATACATTTCGTCCAGAAAAAAAATGCTCGCGATGGATGGGTAAAATCTGCATAAATGTGAGCGAAGACGTGTGCGAAAGCTAGTTTATTATATTTTTATACAAGTACTTACTCTATTAAATGTAGTTTGAAGTAACCAAACAAACAAGTGCATACTGGTATCGTACGTACATTTTAATAAATGATTTTTTTTTAATTTTTCGATTGAACTGTTGATAGCATCTGATACAGAACAGTCAATATGTTGTACTGGGGTAAAATAACTATGTATTATGTCCGTCAATGATTGAATTGGCAACTGCTCACTTGTTTGATACTTCTTAAAATAAAAACAGTTCGTCCACCTGTTGGTATATCTATCACCTATTTGTGTATAATAGATTAGTTGTGCTAAATTAAAGGTTTCATTTTACCGACAGCCATATATGAAACATCTATCATAATGTTATTATAATTATTTGGTAGGTGGTAGAGCCACGCTATCTATAACTGGTATTAGCATGAATGGGTCGGTACCACCCTCTCACAGAAAACCGATGTGAAGTAACAGAGCTTGCATTGTTGCGTTTCGGTCGGTCAGTGAGAGCACAACGGCCCACCACTCCTCTCCTTCCCCCTTTCCTTTCTCCGCCTCCCCCCAAACACTGGATGGCAACGCACTTGTGACTCCTCTGGTGTTGCAAGTGTCTATGGACAGTGGTGAACACTTAACATCAGGTGACTCACTTGTTCGTTTGCCCCCTATGATATAAAAAAACGTTTTTTTTTTAAACTGACTAACCGCTGTTAGCCCGATCGGCTTTCACAGCTTCACTGGGCTTTTAGAGTACGCGTTTAAGCCACTCAGCCGAATGGCAGCAAGCTCAAGATTGCCAAAGTGGCCGAACCTCGGCTCGAACTGTTACCTTGAATAAAAAAACACGAATCGAACTAAACTAACAATCCAAGATAATTATCCACACATGTATACTTTAGTGAGACACATATCTATCCCTTTATATACACTGCACGATTGCGTACATATGTTCTGAATATGAACGGTAATGTTGTACCCAACCCAATGACACCCAATGGTAAAAAAATTTAGCCACTAATGTAAATATAATATTAATTAGGCTTCTTCAGCAAAGTAAGTTCTCACCGTAAAGCTGTCTCTTTCCACTTGAACGAGCCGTGACGCCAGCTCTCCTTTCCTCATTGAAACCTTTTTTAAATCTTAAAGCCATCGCCAATATTCAAGCAATAGTAACAGCGGGAATACGAAAGAGACAGGTGTATAAAAGCGAACAAGTACGAAAAAGATGAAAACATATAAAGTCATAAATATCGCACAGCTGGATTCTCATCCGATAGGTTTTTTGTCCAAAAACGAAGATCTTACGTCGTCCACGGTCGGGTATAGTCGCGCGAGCAAGTGTGTTTCCGAGAAATAATTTATTTTATTTGTGCAACATTTATGAGTCTGATATTCTGTTCATTTGACATATAGTTTTAAATACTCCACGACGTAAAGTTTTTCGAAAAAAAAAAACGTTTATTTAAACGTATATTATTATATTCTGTTAAAGTGAGGATTTCAGCTCCTGATCAAAGACAGGAACATACGTAATCATTGTACATGTTAAGTATTTTGAATTTATGCTACTAACGCACGGAGTCAAAGAAGTTTTTGTAAGGCAGTGCTGGCAGGCTACTAGTCTTCTTCTTCCTAGCGTTATCCCGGCCTGGTACCAGGGTCCGATTTCCTACTTAGCTTTCTCCACTTTGCCCGGTCTTCGGCATCCTTTTGTGTGAGGTTATTTGCTGGCAGGCTACTAGTAATATAAAAAATTAGTCCTTGTATTAATGGCCTTGATATTTTATATAACCACACGGGTGCAATGTAAATACTAATATGAGGCAGTGTGGAGTGAAATAGTATGATTTAAAATATACAATTCCGTAGTACATTAATTTGATCGTAAAGCCAGTTTTTACAATTTAAGCGCACAAAAATACGTTTGTTACGACCTCACATTACAAATCTTTAAATTTTTCAGCTTTTCTGTACTATACTATGTATGCATTATACATATAAATCTTCCTGTAAAATGGCTCTATCTATTGCTGAAAATTTGTATAAAAATCCGTTAAATAGTTTGAAAGATCTGAGGACACAGACAGCGAAAGCGACTTCATTTTATACTATGTAACGATGATTAATGGACAAATATGCATCTAAAATAATACATTGAAAAATAAATTCTCTTTACAGGCTGAGAAATATCCGAAATGGTTCTAAATATCGATAACACTTGTATAATATATTAAACTAAAATTATGAAAGCGAAAGTAGGTTTGTTTGTTTATTTGTTACGCTTTCACACCTGAAATACTTCACCGATTGTAATTAAATTTTGCATAATAATGTTAAGAATACATAGGGTACATTTCATCTAGTCAAAATGAATTGATCCCGACGGATAAGTTATATCTATAATAAGGCGACAAAAGCCGCGAGAAAAGTTAGTTTTTTAAACTTTAATAAACTTATATTTATAGGCTGGAGGTTAACTGGCAGTACGTATTTTTTCTGTCTGTTTACATTATAAATTATTATTATGACATTATTATTTGATAAATAGTTTATTCTGCTTCTTTTTGGTACCTTACTTGATTCTGTATACAGAAAACTAATTTTATAGGCTCCAAAATCTATATATCTTTGATTAAAATGTTATCCGTTGTATTATAAGTAGTCTTTTATAAGATAAATAAATATAAATTCTTACGTGCGCACATAAGTACATATCGTTTTTTCTTTAGTTAAGGGCTGAGTATCTAAGGGCTAAAACTAAAAAAAATACCGAAATCTAAGCAACAGCTTCTGAGTGATGCGTGCATAACGGTATACCTCTATCATTTTATTTATATGGATGTACTAATTCACAGAACGCTATAGTGTACCCACTACATTCTAGAAACTTCGTTTTTATACAAATGATAACAAGAAAATGTCTTGACTTTTAATTTTTATTACATGGATCTTATTAATTGACGCTAATTACGTATATTCCATTTATTGATAAGTTTCATTAATTTTCAAAATTATCATAATTGGGCTTTCAAGTGTCGCTATTGCTGGAAACACGCATTGTTTTTATACACACCAACTTATTCTCGTGGAATTGTATTGTTTCTTTTTATAGTGCTACAAACTAGTCTTCAATGCATTTGAATTCTCATGTTAACCTTTTAGTTGCATCGGTAACAATTTATTAAGACGTATTTTAAACGAGTGGTATAGAATACTTTAATTTAATGAGTTTAAACGACTAATCCACTGCATAATTACATAATTAACTTTGAGAAAATTACCATTTTAAACTAATATAAAACACCAACATTTATAATACGATTAATAACTTGATTCTGTTTGAATTCTTAACCAATTGAGATCTGACTAACTTTATCTTACCAATTTAAATAGTTAACAAGACGGAAAAACACTGTTTTCTGCTTATTTAATGATTATTGATTGTTAAGGTGGTAGAGCCATGCTGAAGTTACTACTGGTTTCACCATGATGGGTCGGCTCGCCCGGGGTAGTACCACCCTCTCATAGAAAATCGACGTGAAGTAACATTGTTAGCATTGTTGCGTTTCGATCGGTCGGTGAGAGCACCGGAGGCTCACCTCCCCTCTCCTCTCCCCCTAACTCCCTTTCCCCCAAGCCGGCAATGCACTTTTGACCCCCCTGGTGTTGTTAGTCACTATGGACGGTGGTGATCAGTTAACATCAGGTGACCCACCTGTTCGTTTGCTATAACATAATTTTATTTAAACTAATGTATGGATATAATTCCATCTGATATTAAACGACAATGTAATTAAAGATGACAATATGGAGAGCATGGAATGATAATTATAATTGGAATTCAAGTTCGGTTAATGGAACAGACTACTTGATATATGTCGGCAGATTATCATCTCGAAAATGGTAGCTAGGCGGGAATTAGAGAATTGCTTGCTAACGTATAACGTCGATATGCTGTTTTCATTCAATGAAGTCCCTAAGCGTACGAACACGTTGCCATTGATGGCATTATGTTTCATAGCATCTAGAAGAATACGAATTATAGTCAAAAGATGACTGTATATAATTCCACAAAAATAATAATTAAATAAACTAAAAACGAATGTAACTATTTATGTTTGCCCCAGGTTTATCACGAAGGTACTGGAGAACATAATGCTTTGTGATAATCTTCGTACATGTGTCCATTCGATCTTTTGGACTTAATGGAGAAGGAGTCTGCAATGAAATCGTTCGATAATATTGTCAAGTATGTGATAGCTAATCTTAAGACATTTAACGGACTTTGAAATTACCACGACTCTCTTACTGCATCTAAATCATTTTGAAATTACCACGACTCTCTTACTGCATCTAAATCATTTTGAAATTACCACGACTCTCTTACCTGCATCTAAATCATTTTGAAATTACCACGACTCTCTCTTGTATCAATATCGACAACAGGACTAACAAATCTTGGTGACTTAATAGTATGCTCATGCAACACGTCAAAGGAGTGAAGTACTGAATCGTATCAAATTGCGATCACCCCTCTCTCCCTTTATATTGTCAATTCCAAATGATCTCTTTGCGGAAACAACTAGTTAGGTAAAAAAATTATTTATGTTTTATAAAATACTAGCTGACCCGTGCCCACCTCGGCGGTAATAGGCATTACCAAGCTACAACTTTTCTATAGAACTCAATCATATATCTCTCATCGTTAAGGCAGTGTTGGTAAGAAACGTTTTCGTTCGACCATTTTTTCTCCGACTCCCCAGATATTACCCCCTACAACCTCACAAACTTTACCTCTTTATAATATTAGTATAGATAATATAATTAGTTAATAGCTTCTGCCCGTAACTTCGTACGCGTTTAATAGTTATTTTGGGCTAAGACGCAGCGGAAGCGCTCAAAAGGAAAAAAACCTCGATTTTAAAACATTCTTCATTGTTGCTATACTCCTATTGGTCTTAGCGTGATGATATATAGCCTATGACACTCACATATAACGTGGCTTTCTATTGGTAAAATAATTTTCAAAATCGGTTTAGTAGTTCCTGAGATTACCCCCTACAAAGTCACAACGTCACAAACTCAAAAACTTTACCTCTTTATAATATTAGTATAGATATAACATGAAAAGATAAACCAGATCGAGGTTCTTGCCGGTTCTTCTCGATGACTGGTTTCCGAACTGGTGGTAGCTTTGACGTTCATAAGCGCCTTCTCAGGGCGTAAATGAAATATAGTATATTTTAATTTTGAATTAATTAGAAGAATTAATTATGGTTTTAATCGATCGAAACTATAATGGCTCATTTGCATTACGGTTGTAAGTTGAAAAAAAAAAAAAAAAAGGTCAATCAATTTCAGACAAAAGTGCAAAGTAACATCAATCTCAATACTTAATTACAGATTTCAGCAAAGTAACGCCTTCATCTATTAATCAATAAAGTATTATCATTAATAAATACTTTGATCTTGTATTTACCGAACATGCTATATTTCATGAGAACATTTTCCTTTACCGAAAGTTCCGGCTTATTAGTAAGGATTCGAACATACGCCAATCGACACGGTGTTCGAACCGTGTCGATTGGCGTATGTTCGAATCCTTACTAATAAGCCGGAACTTTCGGTAAAGGAAAATGTTCTCATGAAATATAGCATGATGGCTGGGCTTTTACTTAGCTCGTCTGGCACATATAATTGCGATCCAGCAGCTATACATGAGAGCCAGCCCCTTCCTCTTGTTTTAGCGAGTTAACCATCATGGAATACATCGTCATTTAACATATCTTACCAATTTAAATAGTTAACAAGACGGAAAAACACTGTTTTCTGCTTATTTAATGATTATTGATTGTTAAGGTGGTAGAGCCATGCTGAAGTTACTACTGGTTTCACCATGATGGGTCGGCTCGCCCGGGGTAGTACCACCCTCTCATAGAAAATCGACGTGAAGTAACATTGTTAGCATTGTTGCGTTTCGATCGGTCGGTGAGAGCACCGGAGGCTCACCTCCCCTCTCCTCTCCCCCTAACTCCCTTTCCCCCAAGCCGGCAATGCACTTTTGACCCCCCTGGTGTTGTTAGTCACTATGGACGGTGGTGATCAGTTAACATCAGGTGACCCACCTGTTCGTTTGCTATAACATAATTTTATTTAAACTAATGTATGGATATAATTCCATCTGATATTAAACGACAATGTAATTAAAGATGACAATATGGAGAGCATGGAATGATAATTATAATTGGAATTCAAGTTCGGTTAATGGAACAGACTACTTGATATATGTCGGCAGATTATCATCTCGAAAATGGTAGCTAGGCGGGAATTAGAGAATTGCTTGCTAACGTATAACGTCGATATGCTGTTTTCATTCAATGAAGTCCCTAAGCGTACGAACACGTTGCCATTGATGGCATTATGTTTCATAGCATCTAGAAGAATACGAATTATAGTCAAAAGATGACTGTATATAATTCCACAAAAATAATAATTAAATAAACTAAAAACGAATGTAACTATTTATGTTTGCCCCAGGTTTATCACGAAGGTACTGGAGAACATAATGCTTTGTGATAATCTTCGTACATGTGTCCATTCGATCTTTTGGACTTAATGGAGAAGGAGTCTGCAATGAAATCGTTCGATAATATTGTCAAGTATGTGATAGCTAATCTTAAGACATTTAACGGACTTTGAAATTACCACGACTCTCTTACTGCATCTAAATCATTTTGAAATTACCACGACTCTCTTACTGCATCTAAATCATTTTGAAATTACCACGACTCTCTTACCTGCATCTAAATCATTTTGAAATTACCACGACTCTCTCTTGTATCAATATCGACAACAGGACTAACAAATCTTGGTGACTTAATAGTATGCTCATGCAACACGTCAAAGGAGTGAAGTACTGAATCGTATCAAATTGCGATCACCCCTCTCTCCCTTTATATTGTCAATTCCAAATGATCTCTTTGCGGAAACAACTAGTTAGGTAAAAAAATTATTTATGTTTTATAAAATACTAGCTGACCCGTGCCCACCTCGGCGGTAATAGGCATTACCAAGCTACAACTTTTCTATAGAACTCAATCATATATCTCTCATCGTTAAGGCAGTGTTGGTAAGAAACGTTTTCGTTCGACCATTTTTTCTCCGACTCCCCAGATATTACCCCCTACAACCTCACAAACTTTACCTCTTTATAATATTAGTATAGATAATATAATTAGTTAATAGCTTCTGCCCGTAACTTCGTACGCGTTTAATAGTTATTTTGGGCTAAGACGCAGCGGAAGCGCTCAAAAGGAAAAAAACCTCGATTTTAAAACATTCTTCATTGTTGCTATACTCCTATTGGTCTTAGCGTGATGATATATAGCCTATGACACTCACATATAACGTGGCTTTCTATTGGTAAAATAATTTTCAAAATCGGTTTAGTAGTTCCTGAGATTACCCCCTACAAAGTCACAACGTCACAAACTCAAAAACTTTACCTCTTTATAATATTAGTATAGATATAACATGAAAAGATAAACCAGATCGAGGTTCTTGCCGGTTCTTCTCGATGACTGGTTTCCGAACTGGTGGTAGCTTTGACGTTCATAAGCGCCTTCTCAGGGCGTAAATGAAATATAGTATATTTTAATTTTGAATTAATTAGAAGAATTAATTATGGTTTTAATCGATCGAAACTATAATGGCTCATTTGCATTACGGTTGTACATAGCGTCCGTGGATGTAGTTTTGGATTCTGCAATAACTACCACCCTCAACTTGATAACAATCTTAATAATAAATCTTTTAATACACACAACAATCCTATGATTTAATTAATCACTGTGTTTATAACTGAAATTTCACGCGGACGTAGTCGCGGGCACAGCTGGTATAATATAAAAGTATCAAGAAAATAACCTAGGATTTTTGACTACAATTTATCAGTTTTCTACCCAACCGTACAATAAAAGGATGCCAATAAATCTAAATAGGCTTTATTGGGAACCCTACAGGGGCATCCGACACCGCGGCTGTATGAATATATGTTTTATTAATTATATCTCGGGTATAATCGATTACTCATAGCATTATCGGGTTAAGAAGTTATTTGTCATTCCCTTTATGGGGTTCCGCGTTGAAAAAAAAATGTGATTAAAAGTTCCGATGATAAGAACCTTGCTTTGTTTATTCTCGATCTAATTTGAAATATTTTAACAATCATAGTACAGCTGTATGGTTAAGGTATGCTTGGTGTAGAGTTGTTTTTTTTCTGTTTATACAGGGTGGAAGAAACGAACGGGACATAGATGAAAGTATATTTTATTTATAGGAAGCATTTATTTGTTATTCATTTTTTTTTCATTCACAAATGCAGATATCGCGATACCTTTTAGATAAGGACCAAATATTTAATAAATAAATCCAAAAAAAGGTCAAAATTGATTCAGTAGTTTGTGTACAACGAAGGTCTGCATTATCCAGTCTATCATTTTATTTATATAGAAGATAAAAATAATTAACTGCCTTACTTACACATTAGAGTTAATGCAGGATACAATAATTAATACAAATAAATAAAAAAAATTGTATGGAACGTCTGTCGTTATAACCATATATTATATTATTTAATGAACGCCTTTCAGTTATTATAAATAAATTTTAATTATCTTAAATTAAAAAAAAATCAATATTATTAAATATAAGTGCTGACGTCACTTTACACTTCCACTTGGAATTGATTGGTCACTGTCACGTCTTACAATAGAAAACGTTTCCAAAAAGTAACCGAGCGAAACGTGTGTTATCAATTGTAGTCGTTACGTTACGTTAATCTGCAGCGTATATATTTTCTTATGTTTTACAGGTACATAGGAACAATTTCAACCGATGGCAAGTTCAATAATCCGCAAACCACGAGTTTAACAGTCGATCAACAATGCCTTTACCATTGTGATTGCCATTACCATGCCATTACCGTTTGTTCTTTCACAAACGTTTTCTGTTGCAGTTGTCTTACTTGACAATGGTCAATCAATTTTCCAAAATCTTACATCACTGCGACAACATTACACATATCACCTCCACACACGTGCACGCATACACGCTTACACATAATAAGGTGGAAGAGTTTTATTTTTTCCCTTATCAAACTGAAATAGTTTAGAATATTATCCGATACGAAATATATATAAGGGTTGTTGAGGTATGTATGCTTGGTACACATATATGTTTCAACAACTCATATATGTATGAATAGTTAGCTTAGCTTAGGTTAGCTCAGATAGGTCGCGAATCGCTTGTATCAGGCAACAGCCAAAGCCGAGGTGTGCCGCGCACCCTTGAGCTAGTTGTCAAAGTAAAATCGGCTGAGTGCCTTAAGCGCTCGCCTTAGTAGTCCGGTGAAGCTGTTAAGACCTTGCTTGGTCAATAGCGTAGTCAGTTCGAAAAAAAAAATTATTTTGGGCTAAGACGCAGCGGAAGCGCTCAAAAGGAAAAAAACCTCGATTTTAAAACATTCTTCATTGTTGCTATACTCCTATTGGTCTTAGCGTGATGATATATAGCCTATGACACTCACATATAACGTGGCTTTCTATTGGTAAAATAATTTTCAAAATCGGTTTAGTAGTTCCTGAGATTACCCCCTACAAAGTCACAACGTCACAAACTCAAAAACTTTACCTCTTTATAATATTAGTATAGATAATATAATTAGTTAATAGCTTCTGCCCGCGACTTCGTACGCGTGGAATAGTTATTTTGGGCTAAGACGCAGCGGAAGCGCTCAAAAGGAAAAAAACCTCGATTTTAAAACATTCTTCATTGTTGCT
>MU159583.1:68806-83012 GCA_015888305.1 Antheraea pernyi | reverse complement strand
TTTTTTTTTTTTTTTTTTTTTTTTTTTTTTTTTTTTTTTTTTTTTTTTTTTTTTTTTTTTTTTTTTTTTTTTTTTTTTTTTTTTTTTTTTTTTTTTTTTTTTTTTTTTTTTTTTTTTTTTTTTTTTTTTTTTTTTTTTTTTTTTTTTTTTTTTTTTTTTTTTTTTTTTTTTTTTTTTTTTTTTTTTTTTTTTTTTTTTTTTTTTTTTTTTTTTTTTTTTTTTTTTTTTTTTTTTTTTTTTTTTTTTTTTTTTTTTTTGTTTGTTTGTTTGTTTGTTTGTTTGTTTGTTTGTTTGTTTGTTTGTTTGTTTGTTTGTTTGTTTGTTTGTTTGTTTGTTTGTTTGTTTGTTTGTTTGTTTGTTTGTTTGTTTGTTTGTTTGTTTGTTTGTTTGTTTGTTTGTTTGTTTGTTTGTTTGTTTGTTTGTTTGTTTGTTTGTTTGTTTGTTTGTTTGTTTGTTTGTTTGTTTGTTTGTTTGTTTGTTTGTTTGTTTGTTTGTTTGTTTGTTTGTTTGTTTGTTTGTTTGTTTGTTTGTTTGTTTGTTTGTTTGTTTGTTTGTTTGTTTGTTTGTTTGTTTGTTTGTTTGTTTGTTTGTTTGTTTGTTTGTTTGTTTGTTTGTTTGTTTGTTTGTTTGTTTGTTTGTTTGTTTGTTTGTTTGTTTGTTTGTTTGTTTGTTTGTTTGTTTGTTTGTTTGTTTGTTTGTTTGTTTGTTTGTTTGTTTGTTTGTTTGTTTGTTTGTTTGTTTGTTTGTTTGTTTGTTTGTTTGTTTGTTTGTTTGTTTGTTTGTTTGTTTGTTTGTTTGTTTGTTTGTTTGTTTGTTTGTTTGTTTGTTTGTTTGTTTGTTTGTTTGTTTGTTTGTTTGTTTGTTTGTTTGTTTGTTTGTTTGTTTGTTTGTTTGTTTGTTTGTTTGTTTGTTTGTTTGTTTGTTTGTTTGTTTGTTTGTTTGTTTGTTTGTTTGTTTGTTTGTTTGTTTGTTTGTTTGTTTGTTTGTTTGTTTGTTTGTTTGTTTGTTTGTTTGTTTGTTTGTTTGTTTGTTTGTTTGTTTGTTTGTTTGTTTGTTTGTTTGTTTGTTTGTTTGTTTGTTTGTTTGTTTGTTTGTTTGTTTGTTTGTTTGTTTGTTTGTTTGTTTGTTTGTTTGTTTGTTTGTTTGTTTGTTTGTTTGTTTGTTTGTTTGTTTGTTTGTTTGTTTGTTTGTTTGTTTGTTTGTTTGTTTGTTTGTTTGTTTGTTTGTTTGTTTGTTTGTTTGTTTGTTTGTTTGTTTGTTTGTTTGTTTGTTTGTTTGTTTGTTTGTTTGTTTGTTTGTTTGTTTGTTTGTTTGTTTGTTTGTTTGTTTGTTTGTTTGTTTGTTTGTTTGTTTGTTTGTTTGTTTGTTTGTTTGTTTGTTTGTTTGTTTGTTTGTTTGTTTGTTTGTTTGTTTGTTTGTTTGTTTGTTTGTTTGTTTGTTTGTTTGTTTGTTTGTTTGTTTGTTTGTTTGTTTGTTTGTTTGTTTGTTTGTTTGTTTGTTTGTTTGTTTGTTTGTTTGTTTGTTTGTTTGTTTGTTTGTTTGTTTGTTTGTTTGTTTGTTTGTTTGTTTGTTTGTTTGTTTGTTTGTTTGTTTGTTTGTTTGTTTGTTTGTTTGTTTGTTTGTTTGGTTGAACGCTATGATCTCAGGAACTACCAGTCTGATTTGAGAAAGTCTTTCGGTTTTAGATAGTTCATTTATCGAGGAAGGCTATAGGCTATATATCATCACGCTAAGATCAATAGAAGCAGAGCATCAATGAAGAATGTTTCAAAATCGGGCACTTTTTTTGCTTTTGAGCGATTACGTTATTATTATATACGTTGCCATGGTAACGTAGTAAGTAGTAGTAATAATATTCGTCCAATAGGACAGGCGAAGGAATTAATCCATACTGCCAATTCTGAAGTTATTCAACGCTAACATTTTCAAAGTTTATTTTGTTTTCGTATTCAAAATTTTATACTACTTTTATTTCCAATTTTTTATTTGTTCTATATTACGTATTATAAAAATAAAGTTTGTGTATGTACAATTAAAATAACATCTTTTTGATGAATGGATATGGCTACAAATGACCAAAAAAAAATTTCTTTATACTTTGTCTATATTTTTATATTATTATATTGTCTGTTTGTTTGTTTGTTTGTTTGTTTGGTTTTTTCTTTTTTTTTTTTTTTTTTTTTTTTTTTTTTTTTTTTTTTTTTTTTTTTTTTTTTTTTTTTTTTTTTTTTTTTTTTTTTTTTTTTTTTTTTTTTTTTTTTTTTTTTTTTTTTTTTTTTTTTTTTTTTTTTTTTTTTTTTTTTTTTTTTTTTTTTTTTTTTTTTTTTTTTTTTTTTTTTTTTTTTTTTTTTTTTTTTTTTTTTTTTTTTTTTTTTTTTTTTTTTTTTTTTTTTTTTTTTTTTTTTTTTTTTTTTTTTTTTGTTTGTTTGTTTGTTTGTTTGTTTGTTTGTTTGTTTGTTTGTTTGTTTGTTTGTTTGTTTGTTTGTTTGTTTGTTTGTTTGTTTGTTTGTTTGTTTGTTTGTTTGTTTGTTTGTTTGTTTGTTTGTTTGTTTGTTTGTTTGTTTGTTTGTTTGTTTGTTTGTTTGTTTGTTTGTTTGTTTGTTTGTTTGTTTGTTTGTTTGTTTGTTTGTTTGTTTGTTTGTTTGTTTGTTTGTTTGTTTGTTTGTTTGTTTGTTTGTTTGTTTGTTTGTTTGTTTGTTTGTTTGTTTGTTTGTTTGTTTGTTTGTTTGTTTGTTTGTTTGTTTGTTTGTTTGTTTGTTTGTTTGTTTGTTTGTTTGTTTGTTTGTTTGTTTGTTTGTTTGTTTGTTTGTTTGTTTGTTTGTTTGTTTGTTTGTTTGTTTGTTTGTTTGTTTGTTTGTTTGTTTGTTTGTTTGTTTGTTTGTTTGTTTGTTTGTTTGTTTGTTTGTTTGTTTGTTTGTTTGTTTGTTTGTTTGTTTGTTTGTTTGTTTGTTTGTTTGTTTGTTTGTTTGTTTGTTTGTTTGTTTGTTTGTTTGTTTGTTTGTTTGTTTGTTTGTTTGTTTGTTTGTTTGTTTGTTTGTTTGTTTGTTTGTTTGTTTGTTTGTTTGTTTGTTTGTTTGTTTGTTTGTTTGTTTGTTTGTTTGTTTGTTTGTTTGTTTGTTTGTTTGTTTGTTTGTTTGTTTGTTTGTTTGTTTGTTTGTTTGTTTGTTTGTTTGTTTGTTTGTTTGTTTGTTTGTTTGTTTGTTTGTTTGTTTGTTTGTTTGTTTGTTTGTTTGTTTGTTTGTTTGTTTGTTTGTTTGTTTGTTTGTTTGTTTGTTTGTTTGTTTGTTTGTTTGTTTGTTTGTTTGTTTGTTTGTTTGTTTGTTTGTTTGTTTGTTTGTTTGTTTGTTTGTTTGTTTGTTTGTTTGTTTGTTTGTTTGTTTGTTTGTTTGTTTGTTTGTTTGTTTGTTTGTTTGTTTGTTTGTTTGTTTGTTTGTTTGTTTGTTTGTTTGTTTGTTTGTTTGTTTGTTTGTTTGTTTGTTTGTTTGTTTGTTTGTTTGTTTGTTTGTTTGTTTGTTTGTTTGTTTGTTTGTTTGTTTGTTTGTTTGTTTGTTTGTTTGTTTGTTTGTTTGTTTGTTTGTTTGTTTGTTTGTTTGTTTGTTTGTTTGTTTGTTTGTTTGTTTGTTTGTTTGTTTGTTTGTTTGTTTGTTTGTTTGTTTGTTTGTTTGTTTGTTTGTTTGTTTGTTTGTTTGTTTGTTTGTTTGTTTGTTTGTTTGTTTGTTTGTTTGTTTGTTTGTTTGTTTGTTTGTTTGTTTGTTTGTTTGTTTGTTTGTTTGTTTGTTTGTTTGTTTGGTTGAACGCTATGATCTCAGGAACTACCAGTCTGATTTGAGAAAGTCTTTCGGTTTTAGATAGTTCATTTATCGAGGAAGGCTATAGGCTATATATCATCACGCTAAGATCAATAGAAGCAGAGCACCAATGAAGAATGTTTCAAAATCGGGCACTTTTTTTGCTTTTGAGCGATTACGTTATTATTATATACGTTGCCATGGTAACGTAGTAAGTAGTAGTAATAATATTCGTCCAATAGGACAGGCGAAGGAATTAATCCATACTGCCAATTCTGAAGTTATGTGGTAAGTATCAACGCTAACATTTTCAAAGTTTATTTTGTTTTCGTATTCAAAATTTTATACTACTTTTATTTCCAATTTTTTATTTGTTCTATATTACGTATTATAAAAATAAAGTTTGTGTATGTACAATTAAAATAACAACTTTTTGATGAATGGATATGGCTACAAATGACCAAAAAAAACTTTTTTTATACTTTGTCTATATTTTTATATTATTATATTTTGTCTGTTTGTTTGTTTGTCCTGGGTAATTTCCAATACGACTGGACCTATTTTAACGGGAATTTTACTTTTTACTGCCAGATAACCGAAATTATAGCGGTTGACATATTCTACTTTATTTGTCCGCGGCTTCGTCCGCATTACTTTGGGCCGATTTTCACGGGGTATTTACTGGTAGATAACAGACCTTAAAAAAGTAATTAATAATCTCAGGAACTACCAGTCCGATTTGAGAAAATCCTTCGGTTTTAAATAACTCATTTATCGAGGAAGGCTACAGGCTATATATCATCACGCTAAGACCAATAGAAGCAGAGCACCAATGAAGAACGTTTCAAAATCGGGCACTTTTTTCCTTTTGAGAGATTTCGTTAGTAGTAGTAATAATATTCGTTCAATAGGACAGGCGAAGGAATTAATCCATACTGCCAATTCTGAAGTTGTCAATATAGGTATTTCTTATATATCCTTTAATCAATTTTATTCCATGTCTAAGTTACAATAAAGGCATAAGCGCCAAATCTTCTATATAATATGTCGTACATTATTTTAACCATCATTATTATTTTCTTAGTCTTCATAATCATAAAACAAAATTGTTCAAATAAAGATTTCGTTAGCGTTAGTATTATATACGTTGCCATGGTAACGTGGTAAGTTTCTATCGCAAACATTTTCGAAGTTTATTTTGTTTTCCTATGGAAAAAGTTTATACTACTTTTATTTCTAATTTTTTATTTGTTCTCTATTACGTATTATAAAAATAAAGTTTATGTATGTACAATTAAAATAACAACTTTTTGATGAATGGCTAAGGCTACAAATGAACAAAAAAAATTTCTTTATACTTTGTCTATATTTTTATATTAGTATATTTCTCTGTTTGTTTGTTTGTTGCGGGTAATCTCCAAAACGGCTGGACCTATATTTACGGGAATTTTACTTTTTACTGCCAGATAGTCGAAATTATAGCGGTTGACATGTTCTATTTTATTTTTCCGCGGTTTCGTCCGCATGGCTATTTCCAAAATGGTTGGACCTATTTTCACGGGGTATTTACTGGTAGATAGCAGACCTTATAAAAAGTAATTTAGGTTTTTTATTCGCCTTCGGCCGCAGTGGAATATCCGTAATGCTTGAACTGATTTTCACGGGACTTTCACTGGAAGATAACTCACCTTATAAGAAGTAACTATTTTATTTTGTTTCTCAAGACTTTGTCCGCAATATCCTACTATCTCCTAATTGATTGGACCGACTTTCACGGGGCTTTTACGGGCAGATAACTAGCGGGCTCGGAAGACGTTGTCTCGCCCGGATAATAAAATGAAAACTTTGACAAATTATACCTAAACCTTCCCCATGAATTATCATTCTATCTACTGGTGAAAACAGCATGAAAATGGTAGTTTTTGACTTTATCGCGAACAGATAAGCTGACAGAGGACTTTTTTAACCGACTTCGAAAAAGGAGGAGGTTACTATGTTCGGTTGTATGTATTTTTTTCATGCATGTTAATCGATATTTTAGTTAATTATGAACCGATTTTAATGATTCTCTTTTTATTTGAATTGGTACACTATGTAGTGATTGACTGCTACCTATGTATTAGTCTATGTGAAATTGATGACGTGAGACGTGTGCCTTATTGACTCCAAGAATAAATATACATAATTGAAAGTCATATATTTGTATGTAATATGAATTATATCATCTTTTTGGTCAATTTGGCTGCCATATTGTCTTATTTACCACGTTTGCTTCTACATAACTCAGTTATTATAGCAACGTATAAGAATAACTTAAGTATAGCTACAATACGGGCATATTATATCTATCTATATAATAAAAGATTTAAGATATATTGTTCGATAATTTATAGCTTATAATTTTCATTACTTTCTTATTAGTGTTAGTGAGTACTGAGTTTGGTATATAGTAGGTTGAAGTTCCAGTTATGTTGCTGATGATAAATCCCATCCCACTCGATATACTATTTGTATTCATATATCTAATGTACACGTTACATGTTACAGTTGGCGTGAGTGTCGTAGTTACAAATGTTTTTGAAAAAACTTTTCTGTAATGTACACACCCACTCACAATTTTCCATTTCTTTAATACATTTTTTAAAAAGCGCGTGCGGAGCCGCGGGTAACAGCTAGTCAATCATATATCTCTCATCGTTAAGGCAGCGTTCGTAAGAAACATTTTCTTTCGACCATTTTTTCTCCGACTCCTCAAATATTACCCTCTACAACCTCACAAACTTTACCTCTTTATGATATTAGTATAGATAATATAATTAGTTAATAGCTTCTGCCCGCGACTTCGTACGTGTGGAATGATTATTTTGGGTTATGACGCAGCGGAAGCTCTGAAAAGGAAAAAATAACCCGATTTTGCAACATTCTTCATTGCTGCTCCGCTCCTATGATAACATATAGCCTATAACCTTCCCTGAAAATGAGCTATATAACACTGAAAGGGTTTTTCAAATCGGATCAGTAGCTCCTGAGATTACCCCCTACAACGTCACAAACTCACAAACTTTACTTCTTTCTAATGTTAGTATAGAGTATAGATAAACCAGTTGTTCACGCGACTTCGTCCGCGTGGAATAGTTACTTTGGGCTGACGCTAAGACGCAGCGAAAGCTCTGAAAAGGAAAAAAAACCTGATTTTGAAACACTTCTACTCTGGTGCTCCTCTCCTATTGGGCTTAGCATATGACATATAGCCTTCCTCGGTAAATGAGCAATCCAACACTGAAATAATTTTTCAAATCGGACTAGTAGTTCCTGAGATTAGCACGTTCAACCAAACAAACAAACTCTTCAGCTTTATAATATTAGTACAGATGTGAATGTTAGGTTGTTTGTTTATTATGCTTTTACGCTTTAACTACTCAACCGATCATCATAAAATTTTACATACACAGCATACATTTCGTCCAGAAAAAAAATGCTCGCGATGGATGGGTAAAATCTGCATAAATGTGAGCGAAGACGTGTGCGAAAGCTAGTTTATTATATTTTTATACAAGTACTTACTCTATTAAATGTAGTTTGAAGTAACCAAACAAACAAGTGCATACTGGTATCGTACGTACATTTTAATAAATGATTTTTTTTTAATTTTTCGATTGAACTGTTGATAGCATCTGATACAGAACAGTCAATATGTTGTACTGGGGTAAAATAACTATGTATTATGTCCGTCAATGATTGAATTGGCAACTGCTCACTTGTTTGATACTTCTTAAAATAAAAACAGTTCGTCCACCTGTTGGTATATCTATCACCTATTTGTGTATAATAGATTAGTTGTGCTAAATTAAAGGTTTCATTTTACCGACAGCCATATATGAAACATCTATCATAATGTTATTATAATTATTTGGTAGGTGGTAGAGCCACGCTATCTATAACTGGTATTAGCATGAATGGGTCGGTACCACCCTCTCACAGAAAACCGATGTGAAGTAACAGTGCTTGCATTGTTGCGTTTCGGTCGGTCAGTGAGAGCACAACGGCCCACCACTCCTCTCCTTCCCCCTTTCCTTTCTCCGCCTCCCCCCAAACACTGGATGGCAACGCACTTGTGACTCCTCTGGTGTTGCAAGTGTCTATGGACAGTGGTGAACACTTAACATCAGGTGACTCACTTGTTCGTTTGCCCCCTATGATATAAAAAAACGTTTTTTTTTTAAACTGACTAACCGCTGTTAGCCCGATCGGCTTTCACAGCTTCACTGGGCTTTTAGAGTACGCGTTTAAGCCACTCAGCCGAATGGCAGCAAGCTCAAGATTGCCAAAGTGGCCGAACCTCGGCTCGAACTGTTACCTTGAATAAAAAAACACGAATCGAACTAAACTAACAATCCAAGATAATTATCCACACATGTATACTTTAGTGAGACACATATCTATCCCTTTATATACACTGCACGATTGCGTACATATGTTCTGAATATGAACGGTAATGTTGTACCCAACCCAATGACACCCAATGGTAAAAAAATTTAGCCACTAATGTAAATATAATATTAATTAGGCTTCTTCAGCAAAGTAAGTTCTCACCGTAAAGCTGTCTCTTTCCACTTGAACGAGCCGTGACGCCAGCTCTCCTTTCCTCATTGAAACCTTTTTTAAATCTTAAAGCCATCGCCAATATTCAAGCAATAGTAACAGCGGGAATACGAAAGAGACAGGTGTATAAAAGCGAACAAGTACGAAAAAGATGAAAACATATAAAGTCATAAATATCGCACAGCTGGATTCTCATCCGATAGGTTTTTTGTCCAAAAACGAAGATCTTACGTCGTCCACGGTCGGGTATAGTCGCGCGAGCAAGTGTGTTTCCGAGAAATAATTTATTTTATTTGTGCAACATTTATGAGTCTGATATTCTGTTCATTTGACATATAGTTTTAAATACTCCACGACGTAAAGTTTTTCGAAAAAAAAAAACGTTTATTTAAACGTATATTATTATATTCTGTTAAAGTGAGGATTTCAGCTCCTGATCAAAGACAGGAACATACGTAATCATTGTACATGTTAAGTATTTTGAATTTATGCTACTAACGCACGGAGTCAAAGAAGTTTTTGTAAGGCAGTGCTGGCAGGCTACTAGTCTTCTTCTTCCTAGCGTTATCCCGGCCTGGTACCAGGGTCCGATTTCCTACTTAGCTTTCTCCACTTTGCCCGGTCTTCGGCATCCTTTTGTGTGAGGTTATTTGCTGGCAGGCTACTAGTAATATAAAAAATTAGTCCTTGTATTAATGGCCTTGATATTTTATATAACCACACGGGTGCAATGTAAATACTAATATGAGGCAGTGTGGAGTGAAATAGTATGATTTAAAATATACAATTCCGTAGTACATTAATTTGATCGTAAAGCCAGTTTTTACAATTTAAGCGCACAAAAATACGTTTGTTACGACCTCACATTACAAATCTTTAAATTTTTCAGCTTTTCTGTACTATACTATGTATGCATTATACATATAAATCTTCCTGTAAAATGGCTCTATCTATTGCTGAAAATTTGTATAAAAATCCGTTAAATAGTTTGAAAGATCTGAGGACACAGACAGCGAAAGCGACTTCATTTTATACTATGTAACGATGATTAATGGACAAATATGCATCTAAAATAATACATTGAAAAATAAATTCTCTTTACAGGCTGAGAAATATCCGAAATGGTTCTAAATATCGATAACACTTGTATAATATATTAAACTAAAATTATGAAAGCGAAAGTAGGTTTGTTTGTTTATTTGTTACGCTTTCACACCTGAAATACTTCACCGATTGTAATTAAATTTTGCATAATAATGTTAAGAATACATAGGGTACATTTCATCTAGTCAAAATGAATTGATCCCGACGGATAAGTTATATCTATAATAAGGCGACAAAAGCCGCGAGAAAAGTTAGTTTTTTAAACTTTAATAAACTTATATTTATAGGCTGGAGGTTAACTGGCAGTACGTATTTTTTCTGTCTGTTTACATTATAAATTATTATTATGACATTATTATTTGATAAATAGTTTATTCTGCTTCTTTTTGGTACCTTACTTGATTCTGTATACAGAAAACTAATTTTATAGGCTCCAAAATCTATATATCTTTGATTAAAATGTTATCCGTTGTATTATAAGTAGTCTTTTATAAGATAAATAAATATAAATTCTTACGTGCGCACATAAGTACATATCGTTTTTTCTTTAGTTAAGGGCTGAGTATCTAAGGGCTAAAACTAAAAAAAATACCGAAATCTAAGCAACAGCTTCTGAGTGATGCGTGCATAACGGTATACCTCTATCATTTTATTTATATGGATGTACTAATTCACAGAACGCTATAGTGTACCCACTACATTCTAGAAACTTCGTTTTTATACAAATGATAACAAGAAAATGTCTTGACTTTTAATTTTTATTACATGGATCTTATTAATTGACGCTAATTACGTATATTCCATTTATTGATAAGTTTCATTAATTTTCAAAATTATCATAATTGGGCTTTCAAGTGTCGCTATTGCTGGAAACACGCATTGTTTTTATACACACCAACTTATTCTCGTGGAATTGTATTGTTTCTTTTTATAGTGCTACAAACTAGTCTTCAATGCATTTGAATTCTCATGTTAACCTTTTAGTTGCATCGGTAACAATTTATTAAGACGTATTTTAAACGAGTGGTATAGAATACTTTAATTTAATGAGTTTAAACGACTAATCCACTGCATAATTACATAATTAACTTTGAGAAAATTACCATTTTAAACTAATATAAAACACCAACATTTATAATACGATTAATAACTTGATTCTGTTTGAATTCTTAACCAATTGAGATCTGACTAACTTTATCTTACCAATTTAAATAGTTAACAAGACGGAAAAACACTGTTTTCTGCTTATTTAATGATTATTGATTGTTAAGGTGGTAGAGCCATGCTGAAGTTACTACTGGTTTCACCATGATGGGTCGGCTCGCCCGGGGTAGTACCACCCTCTCATAGAAAATCGACGTGAAGTAACATTGTTAGCATTGTTGCGTTTCGATCGGTCGGTGAGAGCACCGGAGGCTCACCTCCCCTCTCCTCTCCCCCTAACTCCCTTTCCCCCAAGCCGGCAATGCACTTTTGACCCCCCTGGTGTTGTTAGTCACTATGGACGGTGGTGATCAGTTAACATCAGGTGACCCACCTGTTCGTTTGCTATAACATAATTTTATTTAAACTAATGTATGGATATAATTCCATCTGATATTAAACGACAATGTAATTAAAGATGACAATATGGAGAGCATGGAATGATAATTATAATTGGAATTCAAGTTCGGTTAATGGAACAGACTACTTGATATATGTCGGCAGATTATCATCTCGAAAATGGTAGCTAGGCGGGAATTAGAGAATTGCTTGCTAACGTATAACGTCGATATGCTGTTTTCATTCAATGAAGTCCCTAAGCGTACGAACACGTTGCCATTGATGGCATTATGTTTCATAGCATCTAGAAGAATACGAATTATAGTCAAAAGATGACTGTATATAATTCCACAAAAATAATAATTAAATAAACTAAAAACGAATGTAACTATTTATGTTTGCCCCAGGTTTATCACGAAGGTACTGGAGAACATAATGCTTTGTGATAATCTTCGTACATGTGTCCATTCGATCTTTTGGACTTAATGGAGAAGGAGTCTGCAATGAAATCGTTCGATAATATTGTCAAGTATGTGATAGCTAATCTTAAGACATTTAACGGACTTTGAAATTACCACGACTCTCTTACTGCATCTAAATCATTTTGAAATTACCACGACTCTCTTACTGCATCTAAATCATTTTGAAATTACCACGACTCTCTTACCTGCATCTAAATCATTTTGAAATTACCACGACTCTCTCTTGTATCAATATCGACAACAGGACTAACAAATCTTGGTGACTTAATAGTATGCTCATGCAACACGTCAAAGGAGTGAAGTACTGAATCGTATCAAATTGCGATCACCCCTCTCTCCCTTTATATTGTCAATTCCAAATGATCTCTTTGCGGAAACAACTAGTTAGGTAAAAAAATTATTTATGTTTTATAAAATACTAGCTGACCCGTGCCCACCTCGGCGGTAATAGGCATTACCAAGCTACAACTTTTCTATAGAACTCAATCATATATCTCTCATCGTTAAGGCAGTGTTGGTAAGAAACGTTTTCGTTCGACCATTTTTTCTCCGACTCCCCAGATATTACCCCCTACAACCTCACAAACTTTACCTCTTTATAATATTAGTATAGATAATATAATTAGTTAATAGCTTCTGCCCGTAACTTCGTACGCGTTTAATAGTTATTTTGGGCTAAGACGCAGCGGAAGCGCTCAAAAGGAAAAAAACCTCGATTTTAAAACATTCTTCATTGTTGCTATACTCCTATTGGTCTTAGCGTGATGATATATAGCCTATGACACTCACATATAACGTGGCTTTCTATTGGTAAAATAATTTTCAAAATCGGTTTAGTAGTTCCTGAGATTACCCCCTACAAAGTCACAACGTCACAAACTCAAAAACTTTACCTCTTTATAATATTAGTATAGATATAACATGAAAAGATAAACCAGATCGAGGTTCTTGCCGGTTCTTCTCGATGACTGGTTTCCGAACTGGTGGTAGCTTTGACGTTCATAAGCGCCTTCTCAGGGCGTAAATGAAATATAGTATATTTTAATTTTGAATTAATTAGAAGAATTAATTATGGTTTTAATCGATCGAAACTATAATGGCTCATTTGCATTACGGTTGTACATAGCGTCCGTGGATGTAGTTTTGGATTCTGCAATAACTACCACCCTCAACTTGATAACAATCTTAATAATAAATCTTTTAATACACACAACAATCCTATGATTTAATTAATCACTGTGTTTATAACTGAAATTTCACGCGGACGTAGTCGCGGGCACAGCTGGTATAATATAAAAGTATCAAGAAAATAACCTAGGATTTTTGACTACAATTTATCAGTTTTCTACCCAACCGTACAATAAAAGGATGCCAATAAATCTAAATAGGCTTTATTGGTAACCCTACAGGGGCATCCGACACCGCGGCTGTATGAATATATGTTTTATTAATTATATCTCGGGTATAATCGATTACTCATAGCATTATCGGGTTAAGAAGTTATTTGTCATTCCCTTTATGGGGTTCCGCGTTGAAAAAAAATGTGATTAAAAGTTCCGATGATAAGAACCTTGCTTTGTTTATTCTCGATCTAATTTGAAATATTTTAACAATCATAGTACAGCTGTATGGTTAAGGTATGCATGGTGTAGAGTTGTTTTTTTTCTGTTTATACAGGGTGGAAGAAACGAACGGGACATAGATGAAAGTATATTTTATTTAATGGAAGCATTTATTTGTTATTCATTTTTTTTTCATTCACAAATGCAGATATCGCGATACCTTTTAGATAAGGACCAAATATTTAATAAATAAATCCAAAAAAAGGTCAAAATTGATTCAGTAGTTTGTGTACAACGAAGGTCTGCATTATCCAGTCTATCATTTTATTTATATAGAAGATAAAAATAATTAACTGCCTTACTTACACATTAGAGTTAATGCAGGATACAATAATTAATACAAATAAATAAAAAAAATTGTATGGAACGTCTGTCGTTATAACCATATATTATATTATTTAATGAACGCCTTTCAGTTATTATAAATAAATTTTAATTATCTTAAATTAAAAAAAAATCAATATTATTAAATATAAGTGCTGACGTCACTTTACACTTCCACTTGGAATTGATTGGTCACTGTCACGTCTTACAATAGAAAACGTTTCCAAAAAGTAACCGAGCGAAACGTGTGTTATCAATTGTAGTCGTTACGTTACGTTAATCTGCAGCGTATATATTTTCTTATGTTTTACAGGTACATAGGAACAATTTCAACCGATGGCAAGTTCAATAATCCGCAAACCACGAGTTTAACAGTCGATCAACAATGCCTTTACCATTGTGATTGCCATTACCATGCCATTACCGTTTGTTCTTTCACAAACGTTTTCTGTTGCAGTTGTCTTACTTGACAATGGTCAATCAATTTTCCAAAATCTTACATCACTGCGACAACATTACACATATCACCTCCACACACGTGCACGCATACACGCTTACACATAATAAGGTGGAAGAGTTTTATTTTTTCCCTTATCAAACTGAAATAGTTTAGAATATTATCCGATACGAAATATATATAAGGGTTGTTGAGGTATGTATGCTTGGTACACATATATGTTTCAACAACTCATATAGCGCTTAAGCGCTCGTCTTAGTAGTCCGGTGAAGCTGTTAAGACCTT
>MU159583.1:58048-68784 GCA_015888305.1 Antheraea pernyi | reverse complement strand
CGATCATTCATTTGTTTGAACGACATTCTATTTACAATATATACAACGGTTGTCTGCCAAAAAGGATGACATACTCGGTAGCTACAAGCCTTTATATATTTTTTGGTGTATTAGAGATCGATAAACTTCAACGCTGTTTGACTATCATTTAAATTAACACACCCAAATTTTATCCATGAAGAAGTTTTTATACTATATATTTTACTATAACTTGCCAGTTGGTAGCGCTACATTACATTTTATGCGATAACTAACGCGAGTGATTGTTAGTATATTGTAATATATCTTCTTCTCTCGTACTCAGTAGATGATATGAAGGAAAACGAATAGACGAAAGTGTTTTAGGACCGACAAACGAACAATAAACTAAGCCGTATGGATTAAATCCTTTATCCAAAGTATTAAGCATACTCTTTAGTAATATAAAAAGATCTATCAACGTATTAATTGTTGCCAGGTTTAAAATTTTCTCCGGAATTGTTATGCGTTTACAGAATCTCAGTAATTATTAATAATCATTGTATAATTAATATTTTGAAGTATAACTTCTAATGCGACTTCCAACAAGGTTGCGTTAAACGTTTAACGCTACCATAGAGGGGGTATGAAAGGAGTGTTGCGTTAAACGTTCAACGCTCCTGGGGAGGAGGAATAGAAAGAATAGGAAGAGAAAGAGCGAGATAAATAAACAAACATTTCGTATCTTACTTTAGTTATCATACTCCCATTGTAAATGTTATAGATTTGGATATTTCTCCACTCGAAAATGATAATTAAAAGATGCGATCAATTGTGAATTGTAAGCAATGGTAATAGAGTTTGTTTTAAAGAAACAAAATATGATTTCGCTAAAAATTAATTTCTACCCCTTCCTATTTTCATTTCCACATTACGAAGTTTCACTTCTTCCGCGCGGAGAGACACCATGCATTATATTTTTTGTTAAATTAGTTTAGGTATTTGCCTTTGTGTAAGGTTGTAGAGGTTTAGCTAATTTAATATAATTACAATATATTAAAAAACAACTTCATTAATGATTTATACCAGTAAATATAAGTATGTATATAAGAATGATACAGTAATATTTTATATAACAACACTATTCAGTAAGTGAATAAATTACCCCAGTAACATAGTTATAAACATAGGTCCTGTTATTATATTTCTGAGGTAATAGTATATAAATACAAACATACTACGGAAAAAGTAAATTTTCAAAAAAAAGTATTAACCGACTTCAATATCAGTCAAAAACCCATAAGGCACTTTCATTATAAAATCTAGAATTTGCCCTGCCCAGTTATCAAAACTATGTCAAGATACCTACAATCTCATTCTCTGTTATCGGATATCTGACGTCAAATGTCGAATTTTAGTAGCAGAATATTTCATATGAAGCTGTTTGTATTTATAAAAGGAATATATATTAAGCTACTAGCTGACCAGGCCACGCGTTGCTGTGGCTAAGATATTCAAAATTAAAACGTGGCGCCATCTATGAGATATTTAGAACAGTTGGTCTTACAGTTTTCTGTTAACAAACTAATTTAAAGCGCCATCTTTTCGAGACTGATGAAACTTACAATTAATAACAATAATCAACATTTACAATTAAAAACTATTGAGGCCATGAATTGAAATATAAATTAATCTATCTCTCAAGTGGGACCAAATTATATATATATACATGTCAACTTTCATGAAGATTGGTTTAGTAGTTCCGAAATTCATCGTGGACAAACAACATGACGCTGGATTTTTATATATTTGGATATTCATGGTGGTTGCGACCCAGTCAGGCTGTACAACCCTACCACCCCGCTTTCGCCATTGCCTCGTACGTTATTCATCAGGGTGCACCCCGCGGAGGTGAGGTTGGCTTGAGTGTCTCAAGTCTTAGATGTTATTCTACACCCCTTACACCCCAAATCTTATCTTATCTTAAAATATTTTTGGCGATCAAGTCTGTCCATATTTATTATCTTTGCTTACCTCTTATGGGAATTCGTAACTATATTTAACCTAGATAATGAACCTCTGAAAAGATCTCTACATGCTATATAGTAAACATTCTTTTAGCCGTTTCAAAGATTAGCTCGAACAAATATGAGACACTTCATTTTTGCAATGTTGCAATTGAAATCTGAGAGCGGGCAATGTCCTAGCGATAAACTTAGCGAAATTCTAATTTGTATTTACAATATAATACTATATAATTATTTGTTATATTCAAGTTAACTAGCCACTGTACTAAATATTGAAAAAAGTTCGCAATTCACATAAAGATTTTAAATTATTAATTTCCGTGTAGATTGCCTCATGAAATAGGGAAAGGGCGTGAACAATTGTGTAATGTGTCATTTGTCCAACGTATTATAAAGAATACGTTAGAGCTGGTTAAAGCTTAAGCGTCTATATGTCTTATTGGAAAATTTCGAAATAAACTTAAAAAGTCGTTATTGAACTTTACTAAATCTTATTAACTTAAATATTCAGATAAAAGAGAAATAGTTAAAATTACAATATTCAATCCTACACACTTAATAAGATTTAGTAAAGTTCAATAACGACTTTTTAAGTTTATTTCGAAATTTTCCAATAAGACATATAGACGCTTAAGCTTTAACCAGCTCTAACGTATTCTTTATAATACGTTGGACAAATGACACATTACACAATTGTTCACGCCCTTTCCCTATTTCATGAGGCAATCTACACGGAAATTAATAATTTAAAATCTTTATGTGAATTGCGAACTTTTTTCAATATTTAGTACAGTGGCTATTTAGGTCGTAGAAACGTATTTTATGACGTAAAATAAGGTTTATTTTAGAGGTTCTAGAATATAGTTAGTCCATTCTTGTTATTTAGCTGGATTAATATATAATATATGTTATAATGCTTTCATATTTAGTTCCAAAGTAATTCGTATTTTATGTTAGTTGGAGTTATCCTTCATTGAAGTAAAACTTCTTTAGGCGCGACTAGTAGGTAACTGGACGACAATACAACGGAAGTCCGTTACGGTAATGTGGCGTCACGTTTCTGTACCATCCGGTTAAATAATAATTAAACATAACCAAAACTTCTATTAAATCATAATTAATTTAATTCGTTAGTTATCATAGTGAAAAAACTGTTGGTACTTTTCTATATTTTATTTACTTTATAAAAAAGAAATGTTAATAATATCTCCTCTGTTATTTAAGTTCCGAATTAGCTGATAGATGGCACTACAGACAATGAAGCTTTGGTTTAATTTGTTACTTACATTGAAACCAGATGGCAGCACGGTCGCGCGGCCATATAACTAAACATAATTAATTACATTGTAAGATTTTTATTATCAATTAATTGAATTTTTTTTTCCCAAAATTTTTGATTGATTTGTTTATAAACTATTTATTGACAAAATCAAAAATATTTTAAAAGGTTTTACTTCAATCGCGTGTAACGGTTGCACGCACTCATTTTTATCTATAATTGTAATTTTATCACCATTAGCTCTTTTTTTTTTATTGTAGCACTGTGAAATGACTGCTCTGTGCCTGATGGTAAGCACAGTACAATCCAAAAACAATGGCGAGCACCGGCTGATACACTATCCATCGCCGGTCGCCGCTGTCATGCCGCCCTGCGAAAAGCTGGATATGCACAGGCTGATCCCGAAACGCTACCCGCAGAAGCGAATCACTATGACGGGCTTTTTCGCCATATACATGGTGGTTGCGACCCAGTCAGGCTGTACAACCCTACCACCCCGCTTTCGCCATTGCCTCGTACGTTATTCATCAGGGTGCACCCCGCGGAGGTGAGGTTGGCTTGAGTGTCTCAAGTCTTAGATGTTATTCTACACCCCTTACACCCCAAATCTTATCTTATCTTAAAATATTTTTGGCGATCAAGTCTGTCCATATTTATTATCTTTGCTTACCTCTTATGGGAATTCGTAACTATATTTAACCTAGATAATGAACCTCTGAAAAGATCTCTACATGCTATATAGTAAACATTCTTTTAGCCGTTTCAAAGATTAGCTCGAACAAATATGAGACACTTCATTTTTGCAATGTTGCAATTGAAATCTGAGAGCGGGCAATGTCCTAGCGATAAACTTAGCGAAATTGTTTTCCCATGGTACAGAATATCATTATTATGACACGTAAGTACGTCTCGTTGGTAAACAATCTCACGGTTCTCCGTGTACTGAGATATGAAAAGGGCTGCTCTGCATATTGGCAGGTGCAGAATGTAATGAGAAGTCATCAACTTTTGTATTTCAATCTTCATACTCAGAAGAATTCTATTTCATGTGATTTAACTTGTAATAACGATTTTTTTTAAGAGAAACTTCTATAGGCGCATGAAAGTAAAATTTTTTCAGATATAACGTCACGCAGGTATGCAACGGAAGTGACGTCATTTGCAGTAAACGCAGATTTTTCATCTATTTTTCAAGTCTCGGAAATCTAAAGATTTAGATTTGTATAAATATAAACAAGACTTATAAATAAAATCATCTGAACGTATAAGTCCATTTACTTATCTATTTAAGTCATTTTTTTTTTCGAACTGACTACGCTATTGACCCAGCAAGGTCTTAACAGCTTCACCGGGCTACTAAGGCGAGCGCTTAAGGCACTCAGCCGATTTTATTTTAACAACTAGCTCAAGGGTGCACGGCACACCTCGGCTTTGGCTGTTGCCCGATACATGCAATTCGCGACCTATCTGAGCTAACCTAAGCTAAGCTAACTATTCATACATATATGAGTTGTTGAAACATATATGTGTACCAAGCATACATACCTCAACAACTCTTATATATATTTCGTATCGGATAATATGTACGTTTTGTGTAACCACGATGATAATCGATGGCTAAGTGGTTAGTGTATTCGGACCCCGCATCGATCGTAGATTCGAATTCTTGCAACTGGGCCAGAAATTTCGTTGTTTTTATTTATGTCATAGGAGGCAAACGAACAGGTGGGTCACTTTACATTAAGTAATCACCACCGTCCATAGACACTAACAATATCAGGGGAGTTGCAAGTGCGTTGCCAGTCTGTGTTTGGGGGGGAAGGCGGAGGGAGAGAGGAGAAGGAATGGAGGGAATGGGCCTCCGGTGCTCTTACTGACCGAACGAAACGCAACAATGCAAGCACTGTTACTTCACGTCGGTTTTCTGTGGGTCGGGTGGTACTACCCCGAGCGAGCAAACCCATTCATGCTGAAACCAGTAATAGCTTCAACGTGGCTCTACCACCTATAAAATGATGGAACATATAGATTTTTTGTAGGACTATCAAGCACCTATAAGTGTGTTCCGGGTGCTGTACTTGAAACCCAGTCCTTTTAGATTTAACGTGTATACCATCTTGGACCACATCGTCATTTAACGTGAGGTTGTGATCAAAGATACAAACTCATAAAGCCACATGCTTTATAACACCTTAGTCCGAAGCATTCTTGAATATGGTTCTACGATATGGTCCCCTCACTATTCCATTCATATAGAGCTCATCGAAGCCGGTCAGGTACGTTTTGTTAGACATTTGAGTATAAGAAATGGCATTCGTAAGTCTATTCCTGAGTACAATGGTAGACTAAAATATTTTAACATCGCTAGCTTCAAAATGAGACATTGTGTAATCCACATATCTTTGCCATTCCAACTGTGACCATTAACACCGTATATAGCAGTCCTTTAATACGTATGGCTAGATTGTATAATGATGTATCTCGAACAAATAACAACATCGACATATTTTTTCATGCATTTGGATCATTCAAGCGGCACTTGCTTAAAAACATAAATTGATGATGGTGTACCTGTAATATTTATCTAATCTATGTAGTTCCTAATTAGAATCAGTTTTTATTTTTTCTCATCTATTAATGTCATTCATGCCTTTGATTGTAATTATTATACTGTCATTTTATGTTGTAACTGACCATATATGATTTTACCCATGTGTAATATTTATGTTGGTGTGCTAAATACATAAAATAAACAAATAAAAGTCTAAAAAGAGGCGTGTTCATTATACGCACCTATATGTAAATCTAAAATCTACCTTCGGTATTAATCCTGCAACCGAACTGGGTCATAGGGATCTTATTCAAGTGGGTCGCAAATATCAAACGAATAGTGATAAATCCGTCATATTAACTCCTTCAGGTTTTTGCGTTTTGCTTTCAAGCCGATATGATAATGATAACCAGGGATACTTTGCAGATCTATTAATAGTTGCAGTTATTTTTGGAATTTAACGTGCGTATGTAGGGACTCTTTCTCATGTTTACGTGCTAGTAACCTTTTTACTGCAACTCTCACTGCGCGTTATAAAATGTCAAATGGAACGACTTTAGTTTTGCATTGTCATGAGCTACGAAATTTGTCTTTGGTAATTGATATTGTGAGTGTATAATTATTAAATGTTTTCCTAAACGTAATACTAGGTACAGTGTACTTATAAAAAAGGCTCACTAGAACAGTAACTTCAAATAAAGTTTATTACATACATACTGATTACATAGAAATCAGTTCAGTACTGTGTGTGCTGTATATTATGGTTTTACCGATTGATCACAATATACTCGTAAACTGATTGTTTTTATAAAGTTTAATTAGAGGCAAACGAACAGGCGAGTCACTATAGCCCATGGATACCTGAGACACGAGCGGCATTACAGATACGTTGCCGGCCGTTGAGGAAGGAATAGGCTCATTTCTTGAAGGTCTTTAATTTTTTTTTATATTGAACGCAAACGAACATGAGGGTCACCTGATGGTAAGTGATCACCGCCGTCCATGAACACCTGCGGCACGAGAAGAATCACAGATGCGTTGCCGGCCTTTGAGAAAGGATAATGTTGTTGTTGTCAAAAATGGTTATAAAAGCAACTCACTAGCAGGAATTAGAAATACTTTAAAATCATGACACCCTACGCCCGCCTAACCCCTGATCTTGCCTACTTACGTGGTAAGTAGGCAAGCCAGAGGTTCCTATCCTGTCCCCCCCATACCTACGTAGCCTACGTGGGAGGCTCCCTCAGGGCGGCCTCTGGTGGAACTCGCCTCCTCCTCTCCTTCTCCTTCTCCCGCGTCCGGTTCTACGGCGACCGTTGTCTGATCTTAGCTAACCTAAGCTAACTATTCATACATATATGAGTTGTTGAAACATATATGGGTACCAAGCATACATACATCAACAACCCTTATATATATTTCGTATCGGATAATGTTTGTCGAACGTATTATAATAAATACGTTAGAGCTGGTTAAAGCTTAAGCATCTATATGTCTTATTAGAAAATTTCGAAAAAAAATTAAAAAGTCGTTATTGAAATTTACTAAATCTTATTACGTGTGTAGGATTGAATATTGTAATTTTAACTATTTCTCTTTTATCTGAATATTCAAGATTGATATGGCAACACTTTAAACTACGGAGAATACTCATTTTATTGCTTTGATTAACATAAATTCCATCGGTCGAAACTTTGTGACACTTCGCTCTTATCAAATATATATTTTCTACCTCTGCGCTATCCTTCTTAATAAAAGTGATCGCTTATTCTTAAAAACCGGTCAGCGTGAGAACGTGTAGGCTGGAATTAGACGTCGGTTTTGAATTATGACGACATTTTAGGTCGTAGAAACGTATTTTATGACGTAAAATAAGGTTTATTTTACATTTCTATAGGCTCTGATCACGTAATGACTGTAGTAGATTAGTCCGGTGAAGCTGTGAAGCCCTGCCGGGTCAATAGCGTAGTCAGTTCGAGAAAAAAAAAAAAAACTGTGGTAGGAGCTATAACACGTTATGGATAGTATACATACAACGGTGTTATTACAAAAAAGTTAAATACGTATTGATTACTAGCTTTAAAAAGGTTTCGTATTAAATGCACCGCACTCGCCCGAGGCAAGTTAGCGTTATCCATTTTCGCAAGTCTAACCTAACGTAACCAAAGCGGGACAAAAGAGGAAGATGGCGAACGTTCAGCAACCGCGGTGCATTTAATTCGAAACCTTTTTAAAGCAAGTATACGTATTTAACTTTTTTGTAAAAACACCGAATGTGTTTCCAGTTACACTCTCATATCGATCGTGTAATTTTTTATAATAACTAGACAGAGAATTATCTTCCTCTTTAATTTTCAAACGGTGACAACGCTACTCTTTGTATCTGTTCTCGAATTGACTATGCTATTGACCAAGCAAGGTCTTAACAGCTTCACCGGACTACAACACTGTCTGTCGCACTTTACCCAAAGTGTACTCTAAGTGTCATCCAAGGACATTATTGAGCTTTTCAAAGGAAGTATTCACGCCACCGTACAGGTCTTTGTTCGGTATTACACGGGAACGTTCCTCTGACAGAGTAATAACAATATATCATAAAATTGACCGCAAACATGTACCCGTAAACATAGTTGCGTGTCTTGTGTTTATTCATATACCTATATATTTTTAAGATCAGGTGTATTTACATCCATTGCCTCGTACGTTATTCATCAGGGTGCACCCCGCGCTGGTGAGGTTGGCTTGAGTGTCTCAAGTCTTAGATGTTATTCGACACCCCTTATACCCCAAAATTCGACAGCCCACCTCAAATCTTATCTCATCTTAAAATATGTTTGCCGATCTTAAGTCTGTCCAATTTTATTATCTTTGCTTACCCCTAATGGGAATGCGCAATCATATTTAACCTAGATAATACTCTTTAAAGATCTCTACATGCTATAGTAAACATTCTTTTAGCCGTTTCAAAGATTAGATCGAACAAATATGAGACACTTCATTTATGCAATGTTGCAATTGAAAGCTGAGAGCGGGCAATGTCCTAGCGATAAACTTAGCGAAATTGTTTTCCCATGGTACAGAATATCATTATTATGACACGTAAGTACGTCTCGTTGGTAAACAATCTCACGGTTCTCCGTGTACTGAGATATGAAAAGGGCTGCTCTGCATATTGGCAGGTGCAGAATGTAATGAGAAGTCATCAACTTTTGTATTTCAATCTTCATACTCAGAAGAATTCTATTTCATGTGATTTAACTTGTAATAACGATTTTTTTTAAGAGAACTTAGTGGTTAGTGGAAGTGGAATTCTTGCACGTGGACCGGAGATTTCGTTGTTTTTATTTATGTCATAGGAGTCAAACGAACAGGTGGGTCACTTTACGTTAAGTAATCACCACCGTCCATAGATACTAACAATATCAGGGGAGTTGAAATTGCGTTGCCAGCCTGTGTTTGGGGGGGGAAGGCGGAGGGAGAGAGGAGAAGGCATGAAGGGAATGGGCATCCGGCGCTCTCACTGACCGAACTTTTTTTTTTTTTTCGAACTGACTACGCTATTGACGAAGCAAGGTCTTAACAGCTTCACCGAACTACCACTGACCGAACGTAACGCAACAATGCAAGCACTGTTACTTCACGTCGGTTTTCTGAGAGAGGGTGGTACGAGGTAGGAGAGCCGACCCATTATGCTGAAACCAGTAATAGCTTCAGCGTGGCGCTACCATCTACAAAATGATGGAAAAAATTGCTTTTTTTGTAGGACTATCAAGCACCTATAAGTATGTTCCGGGTGATGTACTTGAAACCCAGTCCTTTTAGATTTAACATGTTCAATCAGGTGAGGTTGTTGTCAAACATTCAAACTCGTAAAGTCTAAAAAGAGGCGTGTTTATTATACGTAGATGTAAGTCTAAAGTCTACTTTCGGTATTAATGCTGCAACCGCACTGGGCGGTAGGGATCTTACTCAAGTGAGTCACGAATATCAAACGAATAGTGATAAATCCGTCATATTAACTCCTTCAGGTTTTTGCGTTTTGCTTTCAAGACGATATGACAATGATAACCAGGTATGCATTGCAGAGCTATTAGTAGTTGCATTTATTTTTGGAATTTAACGTGCGTAATACTAGCTACAGTGTACTTATAAAAAAGGCTCACTAGATTAGTTGACTTCAAATAAAGCTTATTACATACACACTGATTACACAGAAATCAGTTTTGTGTTGTGTGTACTGTATATTATGGTTTTACCGATTGATCACAATTAAAACTGATTGTTTTTATACAATTAGAGGCAAACGAACAGACGAGTCACCTGTAAGTAATCATTATAGCCCATGGACACCTGCGACGCGAGCGGCATTACAGATACGTTACCGGAAAAAGGAATAAGCTCATTTCTTGAAGGCCTTTAGTGTAGCTGTTGTCGCGTTGTATTTTTATTGTGTTAGGTACTAGATGTTGTTGGGGAGCCTGCTCACGCACCCCGTGACTTCCCCCATAGTGCGGCGTGGAGTTCATCGTGGAATTTTTTAGTCGGTAAAAGTTATTATCGCTTTCATTTATATGTGTAGTACATCTTATGGACTGCTATATTTAAGGTACAGTTTGGAGAAGACGCGACCGAGACTGGAGACATAGACTCCTGACGTCATAATTACTTAACTAATTAACTTCTACGGCTAGAAATATACTACTTTTTTTTATGTCATAGGTGGCAAACGAACAGGTGGGTCACCTGCTGTTAAGTGATCACCACCATCCATGCACACTAACAACCCCAGAGGAGTCGTAAGTGCGTTGCCATCTTTCGGAGGGAAGGGTTAGGGGAGGGAAAAGGAGAGGAGAGAGGAGAGGGGAGGGGAGATGGGTCCGGCGCTCTCACTGACCGAACGAAACGCAACAATGCAAGCACT
>MU159583.1:37885-57728 GCA_015888305.1 Antheraea pernyi | reverse complement strand
TAGGTGGTAGAGCCATGCTGAAGCTATTACTGGTTTCAGCATGAATGGATCGGCTCGCCCGGGGTAGTACCACCCTCTCACAGAACACCGACGTGAAGTAACGGTGCTTGCATTGTTATGTTTCGTTCGGTCAGTGAGAGCACCGGAACCCACCTCCTCTCCTCTCCCCCTCCCACTTTCCCTTCCCCCAAACACAGGCTGGCAATGCACTTGCGACTCCCCTGGTGTTGCAAGTGTCTATGGACGGCGGTGATCGCTTACCATCAGGTGAACCGCCTGTTTGTTTCTCCAATAATAAAAAAAAAAAAACCTCCGCTTCCCAGCCCTCCGCTAATGTCGCAGTGGCAAATTCTTTTTCGCCACTCGCTCTAAATCCCACACCCAAGAATATCGTATCTCTCGTTCTCTCCCAGACTCGGATATGGTCGTCGATCTGTCCTTATCCGTAGTCGAATCCGCCAACGACGGTTTTATCAGCGTCAAATACCGCCGGCAAGCCAGCGTGTACCATCCAACTTCTCCAATCGGTTCTGTTCCTACGGAACCCGCGCTTAGCGTTACTGTTACGTTCGAGTCTGTCCACGCCTCCTCTGTTTCGACTAAGAAGCTCCGCCCACCTCCACCCATTACGATTCAAGACAAGTCGTCTTGGGTCGCCTTCTCCGCGAGTCTCAACTAAAGAAAAATCTCTTACACTTCTGCCGTCAATACTTTTGTCGGCATTCAATGTAAAGTCCCCACCACTGACGATCACCGTCGTCTAACTGCTTTCCTTAGGAAAAAGAAGTTCAGGTATTTCAAACACGCACTCGAGTATGAGCGACTTCTGCGAGTTATCCTCCGTAGAGTCCCCGTTGATATCCTGATCGAGAAAATCTCTTCCGACCTTAAGTTGAAAGATTTTCCTGTGCGAGAGGTACATCGCATGTACCATCCCCGTAAGAAGGCTTCCTATAATCTGATGTTAGTTATCTTGACTGCACCTGAAAGGGCAATGCCATCTTATCTCTGACCTCTCTTTGTGGCCTCACCGGTGTCACCATTGAGCCCCCACGCAAATCGTTTGTACCCTCAGTGTCATAACTGTCAGATATACGGAAATTCCTCCCGAAATTGCCACCTGAATCCCAGGTGTGTAAAATGTCTCGGAGACCACTCCACTAAGGAGCGTTTCCGCACCCCAGCCTCCCCTGAGCTCCTTAGTAGCGTCTTGTGCGGTGCATCCGGTCACTCCGCGAATTATCGCGGCAACCCTCGCGTGCCACGCACACGGCGACCTTTTTTTCCCAGGCAGGTCTTCCCGTCCAGAGTGCCTGCCGCCCCCTCTCGCCTTCGACCACCACCTCTTATGTCAGCAGAGGTCTTCCCAAGCACTTCTCGTGCATTGGCAGCGTCCGCACCCGCGCCTAGCGCACGCCCCTAGCCCGTACAGGACCCTCAGACTCCGAGAATTCTTGACCACGCCACCCCAGGCGGCTAAGCCTGCACAGACTGACCCCGTTTCCTCCTTCACCCTTTCCTGTATCGACTGGATAGCTCAACTACTCCTCTTTCACGAGATGTCCGAAATCGTTGCTTTCAATGCAATGATTAATAGTACAATAGTTCCAACTTAGGTCTCTCAAATGCAATCTCTAGTTTTTCCGCCATCGCGGCTACCCTACAAATACTCCCGTGTGCCTCAGTTTCGAATAAATAAATCCATTTAGTATAAGATAAAATAAATCCGTGTATTTATGTCTTCCCCTAAAATGACTGTTAAACATTAGGAGTTCTATTTTTAGATTCCGGAGCCGGCGCCGTTAATAATCACTTCGATCTGATCTCTCAAATATGCATGTTTGCGCCCATGCTCGCGAGGCTTTCCCTCGAGCCACCGTGAAGGAGGCGCCCCTCATTCGATCCCACACATACGTTGCTATTCTTCAGGTAGCATCTTGAACCTAGGTCGACCCCAAATGGAGCCCTTGAGCTGTTACTAGCGCGATACAGTGACTCACCTACATCAATTGTACACACATCAGATCGCCTCACATACGTGCTACGTCCACATAGTACACATATGGTGGAAATGTTTTATAGTTTTTTCCTTATCGAACGGAATCGAATAGTTTACTTTCATTTCATATCCGATGTACATGTATACGTCTGTGAATCATGCATTATCAATTTATTAGAATAGTTTAGCTATAGTTTTAATAGGGTGTAAGGGGTGTCAGGGGGTGTAAGGGGTGTCAAATAACATCTAAGACTTGAGACACCCAAGCCAACCTCATCTGCACGTGGTGCACCCTGCTGAATAACGAACGAGGCAATGGCGAAAGCGGGGTGGTAGGGTTTCACAGCCTGACTGGGTCGCTACCACCATGTATATGGCGAAAAAGCCCGTCATAGTGATTCGCTTCTGTGGGTCGTGTTTCGGGATCAGCCTGTGCATATCCAGCTCTTCGCTTGCCGGCATGACAGCGGCGACCGGCGAAGGATAGTGTGTCACTCGGTGGTCGCCATTGTTTTTGGATTGTACTGCGCTTACCATCAGGCACAGTGCAGTCATTTTGCCGTGCTACAATAAAAAAAAACCGTATTATAATTCGTTATACTGTATAATGTTGTCGAAAATGCTGAAGTGTGCAAACTGTAACATTGTGATATGTGAAGTGTTTACATACATCTTAAATAAGTTGGATGCCTTGTATAATGAAAGTATATTACGAATATGTGTATCAGCTTGGTCGGAGTAACTTACTTTACTTACACAGACTGCTTTTCGATTTAGTATGGATAAAAATAAGGAAGGATGGCAAAATACAGAAAGATATTGAAGATACTATTTCAGTATTGAAGGTTTCACTTCACTGATTCAGAGTCGCTACATATTTATCTAAGTTGCCTCCAGCGACTTTTAGTTATTTTAATAAACATCCATTAAAATACTTTCTCTGTATAAACTCTGAGATACCAGAAATATAACAAAGCTTTGCGACTAAACTAAAGGAAAAATTTATAAAGATTAACAATGACGACGGTGCAATTTTTAGCGTATCTTAAAAAAAAAACATAACATCTTTAAAATTCTATTTACATACATACATATTGGAATTAATTCAACGTTTACACGCAAAGATGTAGCATAATAAATAATAAAATACAAATCTTAATAAGTAATAACCGTATTTAAATATTTCAACCTCAGGTCAAATATTTCACAGCATGATTATTAAAGGTGTCTCGTAGTTGACTCATAATGTTATTTCATTATAAATGCACAAAATGTCTTAATTAAATGATCCGAACCGGCATAATAATTCAGAAAAAATACACAGCCTCCTCGACTCGAGAGCTGCTTTCGTTTGTCTCTTTCTTACGTACGAAACATTATGTTCCGTCTCGTTTCCTACCAGACGAACTTGTAAATTGTTCTTTTTAACATAAGCCTCGCTGCTAAACGACTTACGTGTTTTGATTCTCGATTATTCTAAGCTTTAGGCTTAGTATAAATAAAGTTCATTTTTAATTATGCTGAATGTTGATATAACTTTTCGTGGATTAAAGAGATGATCAAGTTATCTCGCTCAGACAAAACAAAATACACCACAAGTCCTTTGAGCTTTCAAGTTAGTTGCTTTACCGCGATTGCTTTTTGTAAGCCTGTCCCTTTTCTTAGACTATTTTATTCGACAAACATTTATTTGATACTAAATTTATTTGAATACTGTACATTTCAAATTGTATTTTCTTTATGGAATTCTTGTTTAATTTTGTCGAAGTATGAACTGGTATTTAATTGCAATCACGTACAAAAGCGACTATGCTAATAATGACTTAAGTCTAGAAATAGAGAAATTCACGCTGAGTTTAAAGGCCAGAATTCTATTTAAAATTGCACTACCATCATGAAATAATAGATTAGGGAATTAAAATGTTGGTCAGTTTTTATTGCTGTTCTATTTTTTGTAACTGGTTTTCTTTACTGTATATTTATATACATATATAATGATAAAGCTTCTAATTTATTATTATTATTTTTATCTAAAAATATAAGACCCTTCAAACATTATGTAAGCAAATAACAACCCCCTAAGGCGTAAAAGCGTAAGAAATATACAAACTCACTCTCGCATTTATTCTATTAGTGATGATGTAATGTTTAAAAAATATACGGATCACAGTTAAATGGATTTTTTGTACAATATCAAAACGAACTTTAAGGTTCACTTCATTTGAACGAAAAGAATCTCAATATCCCGGTAGTCTTGTTTGAACACGGCATATAAGTAGTCCAGCTTCTGTTTAACTAAGGAATTTTTGTAAGTTTTCCCAGAAGATGGACTTAGCTTGAGACGTCATCGTCCTGTCATCTCAGAACAAACATTTGCCGGGCAGTCACCGGCGCAAACATCGAGTCGTGATGAGTATTTACCCATCACTTCACATGTAGATAATTATTTAGTCTGCGCCCAAGTATTATATAATATATTAATTTATTTATCCCTTTATCCGACAAATAACAATAGCATACAAATTTCAAACGTAGTAATTACAATCTTTCTTTATTTTGTTTTCTAGAATTTTAGTGAAACCATATTTGATTGATATTTATTATAATATTTGATTGCGTTACTTTGCGGAACGTCGCAATCTCCTCGCTCCTGTTGTGATTACAGGTGCGGGGAAACCGTGCCAGGGTTGGACCCTCTCACGGTGGCTGTTGGTTCGACACCCTCTCTATGGGTGCGTCTATAACGGAGGCCTGATGGCTTCCTTTAGGTTATCGGGGCGCGTCTCTGTTACTCGCTCTCTGGGATGTGAGTGAGTGTGCGTGCATGTAGTTTGTTTTGCTTTCTTCTGACAGGGAGATCGGTGTTATCGTCATCGGGCGGTCTTGTGTGGAGCGGCGTTATGTTCTGGAGGTGAACATGCGCCGACCACTTTGCGGAAATACATCATTAGATATTTTACAGTGGACGTTACTTTGCACTTACAATTGATTGGCCGCTACCACTTCTTACTGCACCAAAAAACGTTTGATTTTTGCAACACCCGGGGAATTGCAAGTGCATTGCCAGTCTGTGTTTGGGGGGGGGGAGGGGGGGGGGCCTCCGGCGCTCTCACTAACCGAACGAAACGCAACAATGCAAGTACTGTTACTTCACGTCGGTTTTCTGTGAGAGGGTGGTACTACCCCGGGAGTGTGGACTCATCATGCTAAAACCAGTAATAGCTTCAGCGTGACTCTACCACCTACAAAAATACAAAGTAACGTCCACTATAATAATATTTTAGTGATAAAAATAAAAAATGTTACTTTCAATATTTCTATAGGTACTGTCGACGACTCTAAGCTTTTACTTTACAAGACAATCATCATACTTCACGCTCTTAAAAATATCTAAAATCTTAATTTAGAAATCTATTCTATACATACAATAAGAATGTAAATCTAAAGTGTGTGTACTTTTTCGATATTCGTGAAAAAAATCGCATTGCATGTGTAGGAATAAGTAATAAAATACATTTCAATCATTTTTAGAAATGTCTGTATGTCTATCTGTCTGTCTGTTTGTATGAACACGCATCACTGCTAAAGTACTGGGTTCACAATAAAACCTCATAGAAGTAAAATCATAAAGCACATCCTCGGGAGTAACTTAATCTTTGTTCCATTAAAATCGGTCCACCCTATTAAAAATTATTGTAATTTCAATGGCGCGGCAACTTAAGTATGAGAGAAAAGTAAATAAGCAAATGGACTAAATACGTTCACATGACTTTATTAGTCATTGTTCTGTACATCGGGTTCCACGTGGACGAAGTCGCAGGCACAACTAGTCTTTAATATTTGTACATACTTCATTAATCTTTTCGACTACTCTGAATATAGCCGTAAGTTCTTATAGGAATCTAAAACTGTGTCGTTATATTTAAAAATGAGCTAAATCCAATTTTTTCCGTCAATATAACATGTTTAATTTCTTAAAGATTTCCAGTTTTATACGCCGAGAACGATGTTCAGATTTTGCTGTCCATAAGGTTTTTTTTTTTACAATCTTCTTATTTCCCATGCACGATATTTGAAGATCTCGTAAAAGAACGTAAAATATTAGAAACGGCGAAAATTGGATTTAGCTCAAATCAAATCAATACTTTATTCAATTTAGGCCATAATAAGGCACGTATGAACGTAAAACTACCACCGGTTCGGACAAACAACCCAGTCATCGAGAAGAACCGGCAAGGAACTCGATCGGGTATATCTTTTTAACATATAAGTATATTTCCAATACATAATAAAATCGTTTTTAGTTGATTCACAGAGAGGAGTCAATTCCAGACATCACTATCGTTCACATATTGATTCACTCTATAATAGCCTTTTGACACCAAAACTTGATACAGTACTTAAACTTACAGTCCGGCAAATCGGTAAGGGGTCATTTTAAGTATTACGTAAGCAAAATTCTTGTAATTTCTGACCTCCCCCTGTTCAGCAAAAGTAAGCGATGCTCCGAACCCCCTCCCCCATTCCTACGTAAAAATTTACCTAAATCTGTTCCGGTTTAATAAAGAAATATTGCTGATGTAATCACTACCCGGACCCCTAGCCCCTATGTCATCAAAAATAAGCAAATCAAGGACCCCCCCACCCCCAACCAGTTTGTTACAGTTTCTAGTATTTAGATCATACCTTTTTTATAAAATACACTTTTTCAAAGTTTTTACGGACATACATTAAATTATAAAGAATGTATTGGTAGGGTAGAGTAATAAAGTACAGGAATCCTGAAACTTAGTTTTTAATGATTCGCGAGGTCCCATATTATATATTGCTCGAACTGCCCGTTTTTGTAATAAAAATGTGCGGTGTTATTACAAAAATATTAAATACGTATTGAACCCTGGCTTTAAAAAGGGCCCTTATTAAATGCACCGCGGTCGCTGAATGTTCGCCATGTTGCTCTTTTGTCTCGCTTTGATAACGTTAGGTTATACTTGCGAAAAAGGGTAACACGAACTTGCCTCGGGCGAGCGCGGTGCATTTATTGCGAAACTTTTTTAAACCAAGTGTTTAATACGTATTTAACTTTTTTGTAATAACACGGATGGTGTCTATCTCAGTAGCCGTTCCCCACAGCAGAATACCATAAGACATTAAGCTATGGAAGTAAGTTAATTTTGAAACGTAGCGACTCCATTATCATTTAATTGTCTCCTAGTGTTAAATATAAAGTATAGTAAAGTATATATATATATATATTGACATCTGTGATACAGTTGAACACCAGTACAGATGTCAACAATAATTACTATTGGTACGATGATAAACAAGTTACTAGCTACTTAATACATAGGTTATTCAATTAAATTCAGTGTCATAGATTAAGTAACTATCTTTGTCATTTGCTTTGTTTTTAATAAATATTATTATTATTATAAATACATTTTCTTGCTCTTTTGTCTCGCTTTGGTTACGTTAGATTAGACTTGTGAAAAGGATAACGCGAACTTGCCTCGGGCGAGCGCGGTGCATTTATTGCGAAACTTTTTTAAACCAAGTGTTTAATACGTATTTAACTTTTTTGTAATAACACGGATGGTGTCTATCTCAGTAGCCGTTCCCCACAACAGAATACCATAAGACATTAAGCTATGGAAGTAAGTTAATTTGAAACGTAACGACTCAATTGTCATTTAATTGTCTCCTAGTGTTAAACATAAAGTATAATACATGGATGGTGGTGATCACTTAACAGCAGGTGACCCACATGTTCGTTTGCCACCTATGAAATAAAAAAATAAATATTCAGAGTAATAAAAAATTGACGAGGACTGTACAATACTCAATACAGTTTTTAATATTAAAAAGAAAAAGATTAAACTAAAATAAGTACAGATATTAATACTAAAATGTGGGGAAATAATTTATCGTATTGCAATCGAATTTCGACCACTGCACTACCCCAAGTATATTATTACACTAATCACGTATAAGGTCGATGCAGTCAGGATTGCCAATAAACACTTCGTTGATACTATCACTATTCATTTGGCCAGAGCTTCGCCTTACAATAACTTCCACATAGGAACGCGCCCAGATCAGCGACATCTTGCCCTTTATATGCCACCAATGTAGTCTCACACCGGAATGACTAATGAACAGGCGATAACTGAGAGGGGAGGGGAGGTGGGTCTCCGGCGCTCTCACTGACCGAACGAAACGCAACAATGCAAGCACTGTTACTTCACGTCGGTTTTCTATGAGAGGGTGGTACTACCCCGGGCGAGCCGACCCATTCATGCTGAAACCAGTAATAGTTTCAGCATGGATCTACCACCATTAAAATATTCAGAGCAAACAAAAAAAAATGACGAGGACTGTACAATACAGTTTTTAACATTAAGAAGAAAAGGATTAAACTAAAATAAGTACAGATATTAGTATATCTATATACTAAAATGTGGAGAAATAATGTATCGTATTGCATTCGAATTTCGACTACTGCACTACCGCAAGTACGTTTATAAAAAGTTTTTGGCGCGATCTTGGAATGTAATGTAGTGGACCTCATATTTTATTCATAACCTTGTGTTATTTGGATCTATCTTATGTAGTATTCGTAGTGTTTTACGTAATATAGTTTGGTTATTTCGCACAAGTGAAGTGGGTGGGAAATAATACCACAGAGAATGGATTCTGACTTACAAAAACTCCCTAGAAAGAAACAAGATGGCCACTATCTTGTATTACCTACTCGACAATGGCAGTAAAAATCTACTAGAAGATTGTTTGCCAAAAATAAAATTGAAAAAGATAATGCCAAAAAACTCAATTAAATGTATGTGCATCTGTTAACTCATTTCATTTATTATATTTCCATTGTCGTTGCCTTATCTACTTAGAAAAAAAATATTGTTATGCATACTACAACATTGTTTATAAATATACTGATTTATTAGTACAAAATAAAAATCAGTAGACTTTTTGATTCGCTATTGAGGCGATTCGTCAAAACTATGAAATAGATTAGCCACAGAATAAGCGAGGCTAACTTTGTAAAATGGTTTCTAATATGGTAGAAGGCACTGTAGTGTGGTATATTGAGCGATCTGGAAATAGTTCTGAGAATATATCTGTGAATGAGTAAACATTTAAATTGTAATGACGGGTTCTAAACACATGAAATGGTATCTTCCGAATTAACTATACGATTTGATCTCAAGTCATTCATGCTAAGTCCCCTGTCGTTCCATCTAGTAAGGGTTCATTACTCTATGTTAATCACTATGACGTCAAAAGATATAATTGACTAGCCTCCGCCCGCGACTTCGTTCGCGTGGAATAGTTACTTTGGGCTAACGTTAACTCACAGCGAAAGCTCTCAAGAAAAAAAAACCCCGATTTTGAAACATTCTTCATTGGTGCTCAGATCCTATTGGTCTTAGCGTGATATATAGCATATAGCCTATGTTCTTCTATAAATGAGCTATCTAACACTGAAAGAATTCTTCAAATCAGACCAGCAGATCCTGAGATTAGCGCCTTCAAGCAAACAAACTCTTCAGCTTTATAATATTAGGTATAGAAGGATAGATTTGAGTATATTTATTATATATTGCATAGATTAATAAACTATACTTATTTTTGATCTTAAGTTTGATGTTAATAATTTCTCGATAAATAAAAGGTTATATAATCGCGCCAATTCGTATCGGTTTTATTATATAGCCTATAATCTTCCTCGATAAATGAGCTATATAACACTCAAATAATTTTTTAAATCGGACCAGTAGTTCCTGAAATTACCCCCCACAACGCCACAAACTTTACCTCTTTATAATATTAGTATAGATTACACGAAAAAAAAAACAAATGATTTTAACAATTTTTTTAATTATATTTTGACAGTTCACCTAAAACACACACCTATTGATCTATTACACTTTTTAAATTTTCACTTACTGTCAAGATTCATATGAAATCACTTACCTAAATATATTTTATACTAGAATGCACGTTCTTTTATGATATTCACAAGCAAAAATATGCTTTAAGTCATAAACACTACCTACACTTAATTGGACAGCAGCAATTATTAAAAGACCTCCCACCGGCTGTCGTTTTACGTCATCCACAATAGTAGATCTGATAAAAATCATTAATCTCTCTCGCAAATTCATGAATTATCATTGTTTATGTTAGTGCATCAGTCAGCATAGCGCTAAGAAAATTCGATTAAGACATTATCTGGTTAGCACTATCCACGAGAGACAGGGATAGAACACAAATACATCCGTATATAATTTGTACTGAAATAACTTTCTGTGCGAGTGGGACGGCGCGATTGAAATGTCAAGCTCAACGCGCGCATAATGAGAAAACAGTCGTCTCTCTCGCACTTGACGTTTTACAATCGTTTATTGTCATGTTACTGTCTCGTTTCGACGGGCGAGATTGAGATGAAATCGCCATCGGCGCGTTCCATCCGTGTCCTCCTGCTATGACTATTCTATATCGGTTTACGCCGCGCTTGCGGTGGACGTTGTCGCGTTTATTTTTTTAACAACTCAAAATAAAATCGTTAATTGTTTTAATGAAAACTTTTTAATAGATTATTATGTGCATTGGATTCTAACGCGAGTGCTGTGACTGAGTTCTTATGATTTTTAAAACGGTGACATAAATTGTTATTTATATTTTATATTATATTCGATTGACAAGTGTATATGTGATATGTGTAGAATATTATTATGCGAATGGATTGCCTTTGCCGGCGATATAGTTTGACACGAAGATGACCTAACTAATCAAGATATTGTATGTAAGTATTCAAAAGTTATAATATATTTACATAACATTAATTCTTCCCGGTATAACGATTCTTTTTTTAAATATATAGAGTTGAAAATAACTGCGACATATAATAAGTAAATATCTAAAAATGCATTACTGTGAGAGTTTTTCGGACAATGAATAGAATTTGGTTTTTGGAGCTTAACTTGTAACATGTGGCCGGGGGTGTACTTAATTTTGTACCTGCTTCGGTCAGAACGAGAAGGGCCTGACTTTTTGTATGTTGAAAAACAAAGAAGTTCCCGGGACGACGACGGGGAGCCCGTGTTGTAGTGCAGTCACGTCTTAAGTCTTTCCCGGGAACGGCTGGAATTTTATATATCGCCCCAAGTGTGTTGTCGCGATGGTTTTGCATTTTTTTATTAATAAACACTCTGACTTTGTATTCGAAGCATCGCTTCAATGAAACGTCTCGGGATGTTAACAATATGATTTACAGTGAAATAAGAATGAGGGTAGTTGGTTAAGAGTTTCAAGTTTATATGCAATTTTTCCTGTTGTTTTTTTTTATTTGCTTAATACATGGAGTTATTTTGAACTGGACCTAAGTCATGTAAATACGAAAAGGATAAAGTCGTATACTTTTCTATATATATATATATACAATGGTAACTTTGTGCTTTATTACTAGTCTGTCTGAAATATTTGTAGGTGTTAATTTTAACTCCAGCGTTTTGCAATTATAAAAATAATCCTCATTTTTCCAGCTTACCTCTTCTTTATACTATGTACAATCGAAGATATTTTTTTGAAATGTTTTTCATATTGGTCAGACTACAAATTACATATTTTTTTCATTCACTCTAATTAAATACATAAATACTACGATAATTATGATTAAATTGATATTACTCATTTCAACTTAACGACGATTCCGATTTCAATTAAAAAAAAAATGATTTTGTCATTTCACCAGTAGTTAAACGTTTCGCTGAATTTAACTTATCTCGCTAAAATTTTATGATTGTTATTCAACCTCTATGGTGTAAAGCGTAATGATTTCTAACGTAATAATACTCTTTAAAGACCTCTGAAGTCTTATTAAAATCAGTTAAGGATTTTCGGACAAACAATAGACACTTACATTTTATTTATATGCACAAATATTTTTATTCTCTTTACTTTTATTGAGGGTTTGTTCAAAGAGAACACGCCATTCTTATCCATACTATGAACAGTCACAAATTATAAAACAAATTTCAGATATAAGTACATCTTACAACATAGTAATAAAAAAGCTAAATTGAAAAAACGATATTACAATCCCTTTCTTGCCCTTATACCGACGTCCACCATGTTATAGATTAATTTGGCGTCTTCCGATGATGGGCGTGACAATATTGACGAAATATTACATTACATATAATAATGTAATATACATTACATCACAAACACCTATATTATAACTATTCTTAAATACCTGTCTTCTTTGGGATTCGTTCCGGACACATTCCGTTACAATATGATACACGTCCTCTTCTTGAAGGTAAGCTTCGCAGTTGCTGTTTTCCCTTGTTTTCATTAAAAAGTTCAATGGAATAAGACTAGAACGAATCCTCAAAGCTAAGACGATCATGCTTCTTCTAATATTGGAGTCTTGGAACCATCGGACCGAAAATCAACACTAGAGAAACATAACACAGTGACTTATCAACACATCACCACTATAAATACTGTTGTGTTGTATTTAGTCTATGTAAAATATATAAGTAAGAGTTAAGAACCTTCTTTCTATGACATGGGGTCCTTCAAGCGCAACGTGAAGAGATACGCAGGCCGGCATGACAGCGGCGACCGGCGAAGGATAGTCTCTCGGTGGTCGCCATTGTTTTTGGATTGTACTGTGCTTACCATCAGGCACAGTACAGTGACTTTGCCGAGCTACTATTAAAAAAAAACCGTTTTTAGTAACTTTATAGACGAAATTGCTTTTGCGCGCGGATTCATATGTGTTACTTTAAGTTTTATTTGATACTGGCTGTGTGTCCCCGTGGAACCTAATGTAAAAAAAACAATGATTAATAAAATCTTCTGAGTATATTAAGTCCATTTACATATCTACTATTCTCTCGTAGTTAGGTCGCGTCGTCATTAAAATTACAATAACTTTTGATAGAGTGAACCGATTTTAATGAAAGTAAGACTACGTTACTCTCGATGATATGCTTTATGAATTTCTTGGTTAGGTTTTATCGTGTACCCAATACTTTGGCAGTGGTGCCTGTTCATACAAACAGACAGACTTTTCTAAAAATGATTTAAAAGTATTTTATTACTTATTCATAGACAACTGCAATAATTTTTTTCACGAAAATCTAAAAAGCTCAGACACGTTAGATTTACATTGTTATTATATGTATATATCTTACGAAAACTGTTTTTTTTATGTAAGGTAACTTTATATCCATTTTTGTATAAAAAGCTCAGACACGTTAGATTTACTTTGTTATTATATGTATATATCCTGCGAAAACTGTTTTTTTTTAATGTAAGGTAACCTTATACCCTTTTTTGTGCCACTGACAACATGTATGCAAATTTTCATGATGACCAGATGAGTAGTTAAGGCGTGAAAGCGTGACAAACAATCGTACATTCGCATCTATGTTATTAGTAAAGATTTCATAATGCGGTAACATTGTGGTTCATCTCTTTTGTGAAGCGCTTCATTATTTAACCACAATATATACCTATAAAGTAATATAATACACTTAACGCCATATAATATAAAACATTCTTGATATAATAAAAAGTCTGTGTGTATTTATGTACACGCGTTAGAAGTTATATTTCATTGGCGTAACAGGATAAAAATCTTTTCATAATTTTTATCTTTCGCTTTATTCTACGTTTGTAGAAAAAACGACACTAACAATAGAAAAAGTTGACTATAGCTAACTTCAGCGTGTCCGGTGTGCGCGCGCATCGTAATAACTTCAGGGTGTCGCTTTTTCGTGACGGTGTGAGCGCGCATCGTAATAACTTCAGGGTGTCGCTTTTTCGTGACGGTGTGAGCGCGCATCGTAATAACTTCAGGGTGTCGCTTTTTCGTGACGGTGTGAGCGCGCATCGTAATAACTTCAGGGTGTCGCTTTTTCGTGACGGTGTGAGCGCGCATCGTAATAACTTCAGGGTGTCGCTTTTTCGTGACGGTGTGCGCGCGCATCGTAATAACTTCAGGGTGTCGCTTTTTCGTGACGGTGTGAGCGCGCATCGTAAAAATTTACTCTCATCATTTTTAAACATTATATACTTAATATAATATATAAAACATATATTTAATATAATATAATACAGAACTAAACGGCGGGTACGCGCCTCCACTGTTTCACAATAGTAACCATCCCTGCAAGAACGAAGAAGAAAGCTCTTATTTATATCGTACTGTGAATATGTGGAATCGTCTCCCCGTCAATGCCCCTTCCTCTTATTATATGGGGTCCTTCAAACGAGGCGTGAAGAAGCACTTTTACAGGTCGGCATGATACCGATGACTGCCGTTGCTATTTAACAATGACAGTCGCCGTTATTTATAGATTGTACTGTACTTTCTATCAGGTACCGTGCCGCCATTTTGCCGAACCAGTTTATAAAAAAAAATTGTTTTGTTCAACTTTATGTTTTCGCCATGTTGTAAAGCTTTCTTTAACATTTAAAAATACATTAAAATTAATTATACACTAGAAATAAAGACAATCTGAAATTGTTGAATCAATTGTAATGGAATTATATTTATTATAGATATTGGTTAATCTCTTAATGATCAATAATAAAGAAATATTATTACACAGTTTCGTTCACGTTTATTTATCCTCAAATTAAGCATAGTTTTTGGTAAAGAAATAAGTAATGAACACTCAAAATAGACAGACAATTACACATATTAACCAAAAGTACGTAACCTGGCGGGTCAAACGCGATGCCTCTCAGTAAAGCCTTCCTTCACTATGCCTCAAGGTTTGTCAAACGAATACTTTCTCATGGTATAAGTCATTGGGCGATGAAGGAAGTTAATAACATATTAAATTCAATAAAGTTATGTGATTTCACTGAAAGAGGTGTAGATTAAATCAGTCAAAAGGAAGCTAGTACACGAGATGGTATCGAAAAGCATAAAATTTATGGCGTAGCATACTTACATGCTTAACTATTGATCTCGTTCCTCTTAAGATTTTAAAATATTGTATTTAATTAATATATTACGATCAGATAACTCGTACGGATTTAAGAACATGTCATAAAGATATCTATTAAAAATGTAATAAAAACTTCGATTCAATTTTTTCAAATAATAGAGTACTTTTAAAACTTGAATATTTCAGGAATGGTCGTTAAATAAGATCAGAATTTCGATCCGAACATTTTAAACGGAGAGTTTATTACGAGATCCTGAGGAATGGCTTGAAAATACTCCAAGCACATATACGTGTGTTCCGACATCTGTAATTCAGACCTATCTTGTTATAGATTTAGCATGTTATCGTCTTAAATCACATTTAATATCAAATGAGATTGTGGAAAAAATACCAAAATCTATAAAGTATAAAAAAATGCCTAAATTACTCGATGTTTTATAAATTACTAGCTGAATCCCGCGCGTTTCGTTGGACGTTAATAAAATTGCAGGCTTTTTTTTTAACAGACTACGCTATTGACCTATCAAGGTCTTAACAGCTTTACCGGACTACTAAGGTGAGCGATTAAGGCACTCAGCCGATTTTGAAAAGAGTCATTTGAACCCAAAAGAATAAGTAGAATAGAATCATCTAAGAAAAAGTGCGCATTGAAAGGTCATATTCCTGTGCTGATACGTTGAGTACTTTTGACGAAATTTACCCTCAGAGTACTGAATTTTCATTATATCACCTAGATGATAGATACATTACATTTTACTTCTTTCTGCGTTCGCTAAATAATGGATTATCATATTCAGCTATTAATCGCCCACTGCTTAGCTTAGGCTTCTCTTGTACGCCGTTCATCCCAGTCCTTGATATTCTTTTCCTGGTCGCATCCGCCATTTTGGAAATATCGTCCACTAAAATTTTTTCAATACTAAATTTCAATTTAGTGATTATTTTCCCATCTTACTGTATATTTTCTATAATATATTTGATAAAGCGGTAGTTTGTTTGGAGTTCTTGATTAAATTGCAAACATTATTTTACCGATGGGAAGGTACGTTACAAATATTGCTAAATACACATATATGTTGTATGTAATAACACATATTGTATATATATCTATATATATAAAAATGAAACCCGTTTTCCGTTGTCACGACATAACATGAAAACGGCTTGACCGATTTGGCTTATTTTTTTTTTTGTAGTTTTCTAATACTCTGTACAAGGTTCTTACGGAAACAAATATTAAGAAAATCTCTCAGAAAGATTGAAAAATATACATTTAATTTTGCATATTTTAAAAAACGCGCGTAACGAATGTCAACGTCATTCAATTTAAAACAAAAAATCTGTGATTGACGAAATTTTGTTCAGAACTCTCCGACTCTCTCTTGGTCGGTTTTGTGACTATTGACGATGATTTGACATTCGACTTCTAGGCGAAACGAAGTTCGCCGGGTCCGCTAGTATATATATAATAGTTATTGACGATTTTTGACCTTATTTATAAAGAATAGGCGAAGATAAATCAGTTTATTACCTTATTCTCCTATGTTTGATTTTCTTTATTCATGTTTTTGTTCAGTAGCCACTGACGAGCGTTAGTGTTATCAATAAAATGTATCGAAATTGTTAGTTTTTTTTTCATACCATCCACGAGTCGAAGCTTTTATTTATGTCTCTATTCGTCATACTTCACGCTTTTTACGTCTACAATCTATAATGTTTGTACAATACTCGGTATAAATAAGAATATCTATCTATATAGTAAGTTGTGAACAAAGAAGTTTGTTTTTATTATGGTCGAATTTCGGTAACTGATCGATTAATAGTACATACAAAAATGCAAAGAATAAGTTATTTATTGAATACTAGCTGACCCGTGCCCACTTTGTTGGACAGTAATAGGAATTATCAAGCTACAACTTTTCTCTAGAACTCAATCATATATCTCCCATCGTTAGGCAGCGTTCGTAAGAAACGTTTTCGTTCGACCATTTTTTCTTTGACTCCCCAGATATTACCCCCTACAACCTCACAAACTTTACCTCTTTATAATATTAGTATAGATTATCTATACTATATAATATAATAATATTATAAAGAGGTAGAGTTTGTGAATTTGTGAGTTTGTGACGTTGTAAGGGGTAATCTCAGGAACTACTGGTCCGATAACACTGAAAGAATTATTCAAATCGGACAAGTAGTTCCTGAGATTACGCCTTACAACGCCACAACGTCACAAACTCACAAAATCACAACGTCACAAACTTTACCTTAAAATAATATTATTATTAGTATAGATGTATGCGTCAAAATTTGGTTGATTTCGTTTTATATCAAAAGAAAATTCAAGTGTCTGTTGTTTGTTTGAGCTGACTTTAGAAACGAAAGCAAATTATAGAGTTTTCAGTTTACGCTGTTTCATAAGTGAGTGGTAATTGTAAAATTTAACATGCGTAATTTAATGTCAGTAAAAAAAATCGAGATTAATAAATAGAATGTAAAGAAAAAAAAACAATTAAAAAGACCTAAACCATTCTCAAAACAACGAAGGCGCGGACACAAGCTAGTATATTCTATAAATTAACGTAAAAACAATCGAAGTTCTAATTTTGAATATCCCGAGCAATGACATTATCGTTTAATGTATTATGACGATGTTCCACGAACATTTCCATGGCGCTCCGACCGGCTCGATTTGACCCTATCGTCTCGATCACGAACCCACGACGATAGAGTAATGATTTGTTTGTATCGCACAATCGATACCGTAGAGATGAATTTATTATCGCCGGTGTAATGTCATTATTTTTATTAAATGTGCTATTTTACTAGACTTTTAAATCCTTTTGAATACTATATATTAGTTGGAACTGACAATTAACCTAGTGAAAATCATATATTAGCTCCTTACCTTTTATTTTATGAAATTAGTGTTTTATATGGAAAATGTAAATATTCATCATCTTCTTACCCTTATCCCACCTAAGTAGGGTCGGCACAACATGTTTTCCTTTTCCACGCTCGCCTATCAGATGTCACCTCAGTCATCAGACCTTTTACACACATATCATTTTTCATGTGCTCCGGTCATATTGGCTTTAGCGTGATGATAACCTATAACCATTCTCGATTAATGAGCTATATAACACTGAAAGAATTATTCAAATCGGACAAGTAGTTCCTGAGATTACGCTTTACAACGTCACAAACTCACAAAATCACAACGTCACAAACTTTACCTTAAAATAATATTATTATTAGTATATATAGATGTATGCGTCAAAATTTGGTTGATTTCGTTTTATATCAAAAGAAAATTCAAGTGTCTGTTGTTTGTTTGAGCTGACTTTAGAAACGAAAGCAAATAAAAGAGTTTTCAGATTACGCTGTTTCATAAGTGAGTGGTAATTATAAAGTTTAACATGCGTAATTTAATATCAGTAAAAAAAATCGAGATTAATAAATAGAATGTAAGGAAAAAAAAACAATTAAAAAGACCTAAACCATTCTCAAAACAACGAAGGCGCGGACACAAGCTAGTATATTCTATAAATTAACGTAAAAACAATCGAAGTTCTAATTTTGAATATCCCGAGCAATGACATTATCGTTTAACGTATTATGACGATGTTCCACGAACATTTCCATGGCGCTCCGACCGGCTCGATTTGACCCTATCGTCTCGATCACGAACCCACGACGATAGAGTAATGATTTGTTTGCATCGCACAATCGATACCGTAGAGATGAATTTATTATCGCCGGTGTAATGTCATTATTTTTCATTAAAATCACAATTTTACTAAAGTTTCGTTGTAGTCGCACATTGTTGTAATTATCTAGAAATCATATATTAGTTCCTTACATATAAAATGAGCGTTTTATATGGAAAATGTAAAACAAAAAAATATTTTGAAATTGTACATATTACATACTATTGTTATCTATGCACTTTCACCAATTTATAGGTAATTCATTGATCCCATTGCGGTAAAATTGTAGGAGCGAGAATCAATAAAATCTTTTTTGGCGTTTTAGACTGCCTCATCGGAATTGAATTTTAATCTAGTAAAAGATTAATACCAAAATAAACCATAATATAACCAATTACCCAACATAAATAGTAATTTTTTGGAGCAAGGTCCGGGGAGTATTGCAGGTGTTGCTGTTTCACCCGCGTTTCATTTTCCCTATGTCCTGCGACGTGTTATATGACTCATCTGCACTATTACTTTATTCTCACTTAGTCTACTTTCTGGTCTACATTTTGTATGGCAGTTACTTATCTCTTAAGTTTCATTTTGTTATATTAGTTAACCTATAATCTTCTTCAATATATAGACTATAAAATACAAAGATAATCTTTCTTATCTGTGTGGTAGTTCCAGAGATTAACACGTTCTAATGAACATAAACAAACAATTTCTCGAGCTAAAAAAATATAGATAAATTCTTTCAATATCTAAAACATAACTTGAGTGTTAAAACCCAAAGATTCTGTTTATAGTTAGTCATTGATTGTCAAACACGTGGTAGATCGTTAAGGCTTATATCATCTTGAACTTGAATTAGAGCGTGAAATTTATAAATATCTTCATATGTATTACTACTCAGGGGTATAGAGGTTAAAGTTAAAATATATATATGTAGAATAATGTCACCGTTTTGTTGTATAGTTCTGTTCTTCGTTAGTGTATCTTAATTATATGGATAATGCCGTTTTTTTATGTCAAATGGTGGCAAACGAACTGGTTGGTCACCTGACGTTAAGTGATCACCACAGTCCATAGATACTAGCAACACCAGAGGAGGTGCAAGTGCATTACCAGCCTGTGACATGGGGAAGGGGAGGGGTAGGGAA
>MU159583.1:9016-37866 GCA_015888305.1 Antheraea pernyi | reverse complement strand
TAGGGAAAGGGAGAAGGAAGGTGGGCCTCTGGCGCTCTCACCGACGGAACGAAACGCAACAGTGCAGGCACTATTATTTCACGTCGGTGTTCTATGAGAGGGTGGTACTCCCCCGGACGAGCCGACCCATTCATGCTGTAACTAGTAATAGCTACAGCGTGGCTCTACCGCCTACAAAATGATCGTATGATAAAGACTTCATACCAATATAAAATTCACTTATAACTTTGCTACAAAATGGTAGTATTTGTAAGCGGTAGTATTTTTGACGTCCATAAGTGCCTAGTTAGGGCCTACATTTTTTGATTTGATTTTGTTAAATTTAGCTAATCCAATTAATTTAATAAAAATCATGCTATGTTTTCTGAACTTAACAATTTTAGACAATGACTTCCCAAATTTTAAACAGACTGTTTCCTATAATATATAGAAGACAACATATACAACAAAACGCCCTGTGTTTATATATCACGAGTTAATGAAACGGTTAAAAAAAACTGCAAGAATATCAAACGAATAAGTTTTTTTAACGCGACTTTTACTATTTGTTGCACCGATAGGACTTAGCAACGCTAATACCGTTTTCTAATAATTGCAAACAGTCCGAAGAACGATCATGTTTTTTTTGTAGTAAATACACAGACAGACATTCTTAGAATAGGTATTTCAGAAGTGTACAATCATCAAGTAATGATCGGATATCTAATAGTTTTATGTTGTAATGGATTAGGTATAATCGACACCGGAGCGTCGATTACAAAAAGCTATTACAAAAAGCATACTTTAATCTGGTCTTATTTTGAGTTAATAGGTATCAATTGGTGTTTTCAGTTTTTGTTTACTGTCAGATTTTAAAAATATTTTACTAGATTTTACCACTTTACTTATATTTTTAATAACCTCACTTATTTTTTAAAACATTAGTAATAATTTATAGAATAATTGTTTTTTCTGGATGTCCTTTTACGTCCTTTTTTCTGTTTCGTCAAAATTTCGTTTTTATGATCGGTTCAGTACAACAACAACATTTGAAAGAAACAAACTCACATTCGCATTTATAATATTAGAAAGAAAAGTAAGGAAAAAGTTTTTATTGTTGGAACACATCACGATTACAAAGTAAATTAAAAATATATTAAAAATTCTCAACAACAGAACCCCCATTCTGCTACATGCTTGTAGTACAACTTGTAGTTGTCAAAGACATTTTAATAATAAAAACATTACTACATATAATCCGGCAACTTAAGTGAAAAATAATTAAATAACCTAAGCAAAGCTGAACACAAAAACTAGTCTACTTTCATTACCGATAAAATTCCTAAGCATCCGCATACATAACAATTACAAGTGTATTCGACTTCGTATCGACTCACGCGCTTCGGTCGACGACTTGTCGAGATCGATCTCTCTATCGCTCCACAGATGAGTCGATTAAGCAATTATCAAAACTATACGTTACCGACGCATCGTTTCGCCCCGCGGCGTCGCCTGCGTTTTTTTTTACCAAATCACTCGTTCACGTGTTCGAATCGTGCGCGGAGGGCAATTTTTTCTGTGATTTATCATTTTCTATTACTATTGATTATGGGTTTGTAGTCATCACCTTTTTTTTTTTATGGAGATCGAGATATAGGAAAGTTGTTATTGCTTGTTAGTCTGAACTGACGCCTTTTCTTTGAACTTTTTCGGAATGTATGCTTTTATATAAAAACTAGCTGATACCTGCGATTTCGTCTGTGTCGTTTATAACTTTTTTTTAAAAAAAAAAGGGAAAATAAATAAGCACCTCACCAATTACCCCAATTCTTCACAGCAACAAAACTGAAGCCCTAAACGTGTAGTGCCATTACAAATAGTAGTTTTATACTTTAATAACTATATAGATATCGAAAGAAGCTATCTTGATAATTTGACTTTTAGATATGGCCAAGTATTTAGAAAGAAATATTTTGTAGGTGGTAGAGCCACGCTGAAGCTATTACTGGTTTCAGTATAAATGGCTCGGTTCGCCCGGGGTAGTACTACCCTCTCACAGAAAACCGACGTGAAGTAACAGTGCTCGCCTTGTTCCGTTTCGTTCGGTCAGTGAGAGCATCGGATGCCCACCACTCCTCTCCTTCCCTCTTCCCTTTCTCCCCCGTCACCCAAACACAACACAGGATGACAACGCACTTGCGATTCTCCTGATATTGCAAGTGTTTATGGGCGGTGGGGAACACAACATCAGGGACCCGTCTGTTCGTTTGCAACCTATGATATATAAAAAAAATCGAAATCTATCGAGTAGTTTTTGAGTGATGTGCCCAATACGGCAGATCTCTATAATTTTATATGTATAAGATGAATATTAAATTTAATGGTACAAAAATAACTCAATAATATAATACTGATTGTAAGTTCTAAATAGAAAAATAAAACCTATCGAAAAAGGATAGTTTTCTAAGTTAGCTTTTAACTTTTCACAAATAGGTTTTATATGTGGCAGATGATAAAGAGACTGGCAAATAGAAGACAAATGCTTTTTAATCCATTATTATTTAATATAGTTTACAACAGTTTTAACGAACTCTGTTGAAAATATAATTGCTATTAGTATGCAAGTTTTTTCTTAATTTAGTAAAGACACTGGACATAAGTCCTTTAAGCTGTCACCGATTTGATAGTTTCTGAAATATATGACAAACAGTTCGCGTAAATTCATGAAAGGAAAAAGTTAAAAAATACTAGTGATGTATTTTCGCCGGTACATATAGTTAAGTGGTTTGGTTATTTGGGCGCGGTTATCGCGGGAACTGGTCGGTACGGGTCAACTGCGGTCAGGGGGATTAGATGAAGACATTCGGAGACGGACACAAACTGCTGTGGAGCATCTCTGTTTCATAAATATATGAGAAATATGTGTTTATCTTGCATACGTTTACTTTCATTTATTACATTTTTGATAGGATACATAAATTTTCTATACTTATCTATATATAGATACTATCTATAGAGATATCTATATATCTATAGGTACTTAATATTATAAAGAGGTAACGCTTGTTAATTTGTGAGGTTGTTGTAGGGGGTAATATCTAGATCTACTAAACCAATTTTGAAAATTCTTTTACCAATAGAAAGCCACATTATTTTTGAGTTTCATAGGCTATATGTTAACCCGAAAAATGGAAATACTTTTTTGTGGTAGTCGGATTTGCAAAGTAAGTCGGAGAAAAAACGGTCGAACGAAAACGTTTCTTACGAACGCTGCCTTAACGATGAGAGGATACATGATTGAGTTCTGGAGAAAAGTTGTAGAGCTTTAATAATGCCTACAAAGAAGTCAGCGACAGCATATGTCTAACTTTTATATTTAAGTCACAAAAAGTAGTTTTTTATATTTTAAATCGTTAAGTGATGTTTATTGGTCATATTATCAACATGTGACTGAACCACAGCAACACGTGGCTGAGTCAGCTGGTTATATAAATAAACTCGCTAGTGTCGATAATCTTTCTTTAATGATTTTATAGGCTTATTAGAACGGTTTTATCTAGATAATTAATCTATATTAATTGTGGATCGTCTTTTAATTTTTAATTGAATGATTACTTAACTAAAGTTTTTAGGTTAATTTTGTTAAATTTATGAGTAGTGTTTAGCTTCAATAGAAAAGGACGATAATATATATACTAGTTCAAATAACAGTCCGGAAAGTCCTCTACCTGCCAGTAATGTTTCGTCAAAATTTATTGAGATTAACTCTGAAAACAATAGACATTTACATATTACTAGCTTTTGCAGGCGGTTTCGCCCACGTTTTTTTGTAAATTTGATTTATCGCTCAGGAACCGTACTTTCTACTTACTTACTTTCTATGTTCTCTTTTATTATTCTGTGTGAAAGTGTAACAAAGGAATAAACAAACTCTTAATTGCATTTATAATACTAGTTAGGATTCGTTAATAAATAATAAGAAATCATAATCAATTGTGTATAATTTATCGTTAATATTGTTGTAAATATTATAATATTCATGAATTAATTAATTTATTATATCTATTTATATTCATAAAAATATAAATTACTTAAACCGCCTCCGTAACTCAGTGCGGATCTCTTAACTCATGTTGATCTTCGGTTTATTATTTTCTTAACATGTTGATGTCCTGCATGACATAGTGTTACAAGAACCAATTAAGTATAATAATGAGTTAAGGCCTAATCATACTCAGTACATAAAATAATCTATTTATTTGTGTTGGGATACATAAGAGGCTAGGAAAAAATAGAACTGAAAATGTTTATATACGTTAGCAATGTGCTCGCCTGAATGCTATCGTGAGAAAGTCCGTAGGTGTGCAAAGAGACGTAACTGGCATTTGTAGTTCTCTGAGAACTAAATTTTTATATACTTTACAGGTTTGGCTTTTGACCACAATGATGTTAAAAGATGAAGTGGTCTGAGTTTTTTTTTTTATATCATAGGAGGCAAACTAACTAGTGGGTCACCTGATGTTACGTGATCACCGTCATCCATAGATACTAGCAGCACCAGGTGAGTCGCAAGTGCGTTGCTATCCTGTGTTTGGAGGGTGAGGATGGGGAGGTGGGTCTCCAGCGTTCTGTTACTTAACGTTGGTGTTAGATGCTGAACACGTGAATCCTAGTAGGGACTGGTTCTCAGACGCAGCTACCGGAACACACCATGAACACCGCTTAGAAAAAGCCGCTACCGCTACGCCATGGTTTTGTAATAAAGCTCCCCTTCACTGAAACCTCGGCTCGTTCGCAAGGATTCGAACCTACGTCAATCAACGAGGTGCTCGAAAATGCTAACTACTGAGCCATCATAGCTAAGAGATTTTGTATCTTTAGTTTAGCTAGTCGTCGCTATGCCGGAGTGCAGCCATTCGACTCGGACACGAGCAAACAAAAAAAACGAATACATAATTCGTGATATATTGTTCGAGCCGTCCAAAACGTTGTTACTCCATTCCGTTCATCAATTATTAACTCAGCGTACAATGTACAATGATTAACTCCATACACTCGCCCGGTTATTATTTATGTATTCGGAAGCTCGGTTAGATGTGACCGATGCATGTTCAAAGACGTGGGATTGGCAACCGTCTGCGTTATCTCCTGTATCTATACATATAATATAAATGTAAGTATAACAAGTCTGTTGTACTTTTTAGATGAATGTGAAAAAAAAATGTAGGTGTCTTGGAATAAGTAATAGAATACATTTCAATAATGTTTAGAAAAGTCTGTCTGTTTGAATGAATACGCATCATTGCTAAAGGATTGATGATAAAACCACAAACTCAAGATAATCATATAGCATATCCTCGAGTAACATTTAGTCTTGGTTTCAGTAAAATCGGTTCAATCTATCAAAAGTTATTGTAATTTTAATGACGACGCGGCGTAAATACGTGAGAAAATTAGTTTTTTTATTTTTTTTTATTGTAGCATGGCATAATGACTGCACTATGCCTGATGGTAAGCACAGTACAATCCAAAAACAATGGCGACCACCGAGTGACATACTATCCATCGCCGGCCGCCGCTGTCATGCAGGCCTGCGAAAAGCTGGATATGCACAGACTGGTCCCGAAACGCGACCCGAAAAAGCGAGTCACTATGACGGGCTTTTTCGCCATATACATGGTGGTTGCGATCCAGTCAGGCTGTAAAACCCTACCCCGCTTTCGCCATTGCCTCGTTCGTTATTCAGCAGGGTGCACCACGTGCAGGTGAGGTTGGCTTGGATGTCTCAAATCCTAGATGTTATTTAACACCCCTTACACCCCAAAAAGTAAATGGACTTAATACATTCAGATGATTTTATTAGTCACTGATTTTTTACATTAGGTTCCACGAGGGCGAAGTCGCCGGCATAACTAGTCTATAATAAAAAGGATGGTATAACATTCTTCTCCATGAAAACAAAAGTAAAGTGTATCAAGATTCTTAGTCGCCATGGTGATCTGAAATCGATTAATTGGATAATCGATTTATTGGGCAAAAAAAGAATGAGTTTTATTTGATATTAAACAACAAATCGATCCTCGAGTCTATGACCATAAAAGATCAAGATTCCATTTATATAAATAAATGGTTTAGAAAAAAAGTTTAGATAAATAAAACCACAAAATCATTTATAATTAGCTTAACGTATTCGAACACACGATAATTTTAAACCTATGTTTCTTCCCTTTTGTCTATGTATAGGGAAGATATCTGTTTTTATTTCTCACATATCTAATTGTGATTCATTTACAACTTTAAGGTAAAAATACTAAAAGACCGATTATTTTGGTGTTATTTTATCTTCCATAAAAATAAAAGCTCAAGAAAAATTTATGTGGTTTTATGAAACCACAGTTAAAGTGAAACTTTACACTATAGACATTTAACTAATAATAGTGTATATTTCACTTTATCCCTAGTCCGCGGCCGACCATCACGCGACATGCAACACACAGACGAAAAAGTTTTAGACGATGTAATAAAAGTTTCACTTTAAAAAGGATTGATTTTAGAGAAATCAATTTTCTAGACCTTGATTTTTTTGTGCACTGATACTTCAGAATTCGAGTTTTTGGCGGGTTCTTGGAATGTCATGTAATGGAATTTATATTTTATTCATAATCTTCTGTTATTTGACTCTATATTTAATATTGGTGATGTTTCACGTAATATAGTTTTGTTATTGTGCACAAGTGAATTGGATGGAAAATAATTCTAGGGAGCATGGATTCTGACTTGCCACAAAAACACCCTGGAAAGTTCTAACAAGCGGACCACCATCTTGTTAGAACTTTGAAATGATTGCAAGAAACTTGTAATATAATTACCTATTTGACAATAAAAGTAATAATCTACTAGAAGGTTGGTTGCCAACGATAAAGGAAAATAAATAAATACTTCAGAATTTTGTTTAATTCGATTTTTTTAGAAGAATCGCCATATCTACTTGATTTTGTTCGGTTACATAGTGTTGGAGGTTGATATATCAATCTTAGATATATCAAAATTTATTTTTATAATATTAGCTGCAAATAAATAGCTCCTTGCCATGCTCATTTGCCTGCTTTTTACAACAAAAAAGATAATTGATTTCTTTTGCGAATATTATTTCGTATACATACATTATTCGCTATCCAGTAGTAGTATACTCTACTATTAGGCCGGCATGTTGTCAGTTTGACTCCTACACTTTTATGTGATATGTACAGTTGTAAACTTTAAAATATCTAATATACTTTTCAAGTAAACATTGAACGTTTTCGGATTTTTTTAAAGATTCCATTCGTTTACTACAGAATAAAGTAAATTAAAATAGTCGATTCAAGTTAAATTAACGTATATGTGGTAACACATCGAAAGCTTTGATTGAGATTTTTTGTTACAACTTCGTATTCAGTTATTCGAACGTACAAATTGACATATCTTTGTAATATTTCACTAGTTTGTTTAGAGTTCAATAGCTTTCCTAAAATATTATGTAAATAGGTTGATATGAGAAACAAATATGTAGGTAGTACACGTAGTCTGCCTAACGTCTAGGTTATGTAGCGTTATATCGAGATTTGAATAGAACTTCAGTTTTGTTCAATGTTAGTCACAGATGCTTTACTACTTGTAAGGACCAATATATATGTGTTGAACAATCATGATTCACTGCGTATTGTCATGCTTTATAATTGAATATTATATAATAGTTATGCCATCTATACTAATATTATAAAGAGATAAAGTTTGTGACGTTGTAGGGGGTAATCTCAGGAATTACTGGGCTGATTTGAAAAATTATTTCAGTCGTAGATAGCTCATTTATCAAGGAAGGCTATAGCTATATATCATCACGCTAAGACCAATAGGAGCAGAGTACCAATGAAGAATGTTTCAAAATCGGGTTTCCGCAGCGTGTTAGCCCAAAGTAAATATTTCCCGCTGACGAAGTCCCAGGCAGAAGCTAGTAAATTGAATATTTTTGTGTGGTAGGATATGTCATTGGTTTCTGAATAGATAGAGATTACCGTACACTAAATTTAAGTCATAGTGGCAAGCTGAAAAGTATCACATTATAAGAACAAACCGTGTATATTTAGTAATAAAAATGTCTAGTTGGGTGTCTGTACATATATTATTCGCTAGCATAATACATATAGTTATTTCACTATGCTTGTACTATATGCCATCAAGCACATTACAATAAAATATCTAGGAAATTCCTTTTTAACAAGGTAATAAGAAATTCTTTACTATTTAAATATCATCATTTCGCATACACACCGAATCGCAAAAAATAATTATCTTTATTTAGATATGTCTATTTACAACAAAAGTTAAAAGCACCAGGAACCGTGACACGACCAGAAAATACGACTACAAAATATTTGTACAGTCAGCTTCTTAATAATATACAGAAGCGTATCGGATCACGGCCGTCTAACAAATTTCCAAACGGACCGGACAAAAAAAACGTAAAATAAGCGTCGAAAGAGCCATCTCTGGTAGAACTAATTGCCGTTCGTTGGTTTATACCTTTAAAAAAGTTATTTGTTATACTCGTAACACCATTTTGATGTCCGGAGCGGGGACGTGAGGTCGGATTGGGCAAAAAATGAAGGAAATGACCGCGTCCATTATACCTCACTGTTTATACTCATGACGCCGATGAGTTTTATTAAGTATTACGATGCGAACCAAAACTGTATTTTTATTCAAATTATTACCATATTACGTAATAATTATGCTCTTATCTCGTATAATAAATTATGAATCAAGTTATGGTCCTATTAATTTACTTTACTGCGTATTTATATAGAACAAATGATTTCATAGCTTTTTAAGTGTATTTACGCTCTCACTGACCGAACGAAACGCAACAATGCAAGCACTGATACTTCACGTCGGTGTTTCTGTGGATCGGGTGGTACTCCCCCGGACGAGCAGACGCATTCATGTTGAAACCAGTAATAGCTTCAGCCTGGCTCTACCACATTGTTCCACCAAATATGCAAATGACAAGAACGCTTGAACTTGGTTTATGAATTTAGATCTGATTAAAGATTTACGTCAAGCCATCTTTAATGTTTATCTATACATATAATGATAGAGGTATGTCGTTGTGCGCACATTTCCCAGACACTACTCTATACATTAATATTTTAGTTTTATTTTTAAATACTTAGTTCCTATTAAAAATATACAAGTGGGCGCCCAGTGGTCGATATTCGACCATAGTTCATTGATTTTATCTTTATTATTATCACAAGGTTTTTATCATGGTTACTCAGTTATTATAATAATAGTTGTATGTTATAATATCATTGTTGAATGTAGAATGAAAAAGGGTAATTCGAACGTAAGAGTAAAATAATATATAGCAACCTCCTTCACATCCTTTTTTGAAGTCCTTTAATGACAGATGTCAAAATGTCTTTTTTATTTAGATGTGTGTATATGTTGTGTAAAATTGAAGCATTAGTGTGAGCAATTTAATTTACTTCTAATGCATTTTATATAAAATAAATAGGTTTCTGCATTTCTCCTCCATATAAACTTTAACTATGCCAAATTTCACGTTCATCCGTTCTCCCAATTCCGTTAAAAAGGGATACAAAGTTTAGGCTTCACGTATTAATATATATGATATGTCTTTATTTAATGTCAAGTTATTAAAATTTTAAGAACACTTTTTTCGGCGTTAAGTTTTGTATTTGTATAAAATTTGTATATCCCTGCCGCGTAAAAGGGTTAGCGATGTAGTACGCATGCCAACATAGACTAATTTACTGACGCGGGTATCAGCTATCTTTATATGAGATTCGTTATCGTAGATCACAATCGTTTCTAAACAATGACTTAGGAACCATTACAGTGAATAAAGTGACATTTTACACGACAGAGAAAATGATTTTGCGAGCACATATGATTTATTTATTTATTTATTTACACAGTATACGTTAAATACGTAATGGCAGACTTAATGCCGAAGGCATTCTCTGCCAGTCAACCATTAGGTGATGCAGAGATAAATGTTGGTAGGTGTAAAAGGTGGGGTTTTATAAAATTATGTTTAACCTACTTAATATCACAATATATACATAAAATATCAACACCAATATACTACATATATACTACACATATACAATACATACACATAACACCATCATACATCCTCCGGCATGACAGCGGCGACAGGCGATGGATAGTACACCTCTCGGTGATCGCCATTGTTTTTGGATTGTAATGTGCTTACCATCAGGCACAGTAAAGTCACTTTGCCGAGCTACAATAAAAAGGTCGCTATTTTTTTTGGATTGTACTGTGCTTACCATCAGGCACAAGACAGTCACTTTGCCGAGCTACAATAAAAAAAAAAACAAGTATAATGTGTAATATGATGTGTTATGTGTAACTTAAAGATTTGTTCTTTTAATTTTGCTACATTAACATGACCGACTGCACGTCCGTATATCGTATGGGTTCCCATCGGAAATTAGCACTGCTGTACTGTAACGTAGCATATTTGCGGAATGGGTTTGCCAATTGTTAGACATTTTTTTTTAATTCGGTGTTTCCAATAATAATCTATGTCATTCTTTTTTTCTTTCTAATTATACACAAGAGTTACAGGTATTCCTTTTATGTGATTTTTGATATAAATGTCACATTATTCCTGCCAACAAACAGATCAATGTTTATGTTTTAATGTAACATCATAATTTGTCGATGATTTGAAACGGATCCATACAATAGAGCGATCAATTACAATTTTGTGTTAGATCTGACGATATGATTGAGCAAGAGTCGGACGAACTTAGACAAAACACCTGTATCTCCGCCTACCTACCCACTTATAAATATGTAAACCCCCATTGTCCTCACAAAGGAGATCTATTCGAAGACTTGCTAACAAGGGTTTGTAGAAAAAAAAACGAAACGTTCAAGAGAGCTGAATGCGGACCAGATTTGTTGGCGAACAATGGCACGGAGAGACGGTCAGGTAGAATAAATTTTCTATTGTTATCTGCCATTAGGATGTAATGCTTAAAGGTATTTCGAAGTAATAAAATTTTGTGAACGATAAAATATATTTTTTGCTCTCTATCGTTTGCGTCCAATGAGATGAGATAGGTTATATGAAGTGGAAATTAATTTTTCAATATTGTTTTAAGTTCTAATCCGATATTTTTTCTGCAATTGTGAGGAAAATAACGCTTTCTCTAATAGAAACATCTTTAGCCATAGCTTAATCATTGGCTGTAAGTTTTGAATTTCCTTTATAACAGGTTAAAATTGATTACGTCATAGATTTCCAAATAATCTAGAAATGTGAGTCTTGAAAGAGGATCGATTAAAAATATTATTACTTTAATTGCAGCAATCAGAATAACTATAACGCAACTTCTCTACATAAGATTAGACAATAGTACAACAGCCACAATGAGAAAAAGAAATGTTCTTCAGATATCATATAATTTGATAGAATTTTGTCACTTCTAAACAATATGTAGGCTAGTAATAGCTTTTGGAATAACTAAGTGTACACATGCATGATCAAATGTAAAAATTTTGCAAATCTATACTATAATATGATGGTATTATAAAGAGGTAAAGTTTGTGACGCTGTAGGGGGTAGTCTCAGGAACTACTGGTCTGATTTTAAAAATTCTTTCATTGTTATATAGCTTATTTATCGAGGAAGGTCATAGGCTATATAATATATATCATCACGCTAAAACCAATAGAAGCGGATCACCAATGCAAAATGTTTCAAAATCGGGGTTTTTTCCTGTTAGCTTTAGTCCAAAGTAACTTTTCCACGCGGATGAAGTCGCGGACAGAGGCTAGTATAAAATAAATTGAATTTGGATAAGTTTGAATTTTAAACAGTTTTTAACAGTTCACTATAAACTAAATAATTCGATTTTTATTTTTAAGGTCAATATTAAACGCATTCCTACTGAAAATAGATGACCTATTTGATGCTTACCTACATTTCTATAGCTTCCACGATAGCATAATTCAAAATAATATTTTGTTCCACGATATGAGATAACGAGAAAAAAGCCATTCGTCCTATTTAGATCTTGATCAAATTCCTTATAATCAGTTATCGAAAAATTATTAAAAAACACATTTCCCTACGCTGCGAGCGGCTTATAAATCACCCGCCCGGACGGGGCACAGTTAAAATTAATGACATTTCTTTCACCGTCGCGCCAAGCCGTGTTACTGGTTACCCAGGGCCCTTCTACCTGGACTGTGACGAGTCTATTTAGACATCAAAATACACTTTTTTCTACGATATAATATATATCTGTGAAACTATTCTCGTGTAACACAAAACAATCCGCTATTGTGGATTCCACTTTAATTATTTTTCGACACATAGAACCGCCTCGTTCTGCGAAACGATTCACGAGTCCCATTGTACTAGTATGTCATTTATTGGCGAGGCAAGGTGCGTTCTCAACTGTCAAATGAGGTGTTATTTATGATTTTTGACGTAAAACGTGACTAATCCTATGGACGTAACACATTAATAAATGTAAATCAAATTTTAAGTATTCGAAACGTTCATTCTGAATATAAATGTCTAGAACTACTTACTCTGTAAAGCTGAATCGTTGTTTTCTTAGCACGTCCTCTGTAATATCAATAGTTATTTAATCTTTAAAAAAAATAGGAAAACTCGTACTAGTGACATCTCATTATTAAGAATCACATATAGAAGTAGTTAAATTATAAATATCTATCCTTTACTCGCGGCTTCGTTCATGCTATGTAGATTTGGTCTATTCCTCGGAAAAAGTACACTTTTATAGATGCAAAGTACCCTATGTAGTTTTATGTACTTGCAGTGTGATTACTTGAGTAGCTATGCCGTGAAAGCGTAACAAACAGACAAACTCATTTTTACATTTATAATAATAGTAAGAATCGTGGAAGTAAGTACAGATAATAGGAGCTTAGGTGACATATTAGTAATATATAAATTTTCTATATATACAATATTAATGTAAATCTCAATGTGTCTGTAATTTTTTGATTTTCGTGAAAAAAATTGTTGTGTAAGAAACAAGTAATGAAATACATTTCAATCTTTTTTTGAAATATCTGTCTGTCTGTCTGTTTGTATGAATACGCATCACAGCTAAACTCCTATTGGTCTTAGCGTGATGATATATAAAGGCATCCTCGATAAATGAGCTATCTAAAACCGAAGGATTTTCTCAAATCCGACTGGTAGCTCCTGAGATCATCGCGTTCAACCAAACGAACAAACTCTTCGGCTTTATATATTAGTATAGATTACTTCTATATCTATACTCTTATTTTCTCATATTTACGCCGCGTCGTCATTTAAATTACAATTTTATTTTATTTTTGTCAAACGGACAGGGTCACCTTATGTTAAGTGATCACAACCGTCCATAGACACTTGTAACACCAGGGGAGTCGCAAGTGCGTTGCCAACCTGTCTTGGGGGAGAGGGGGTGTAATGGGAAGGGAGAGGGGGAGGGGAGATGAGCCTCCGGTGCTCTCACTGACCGAAAGAAACGCAACAATGCAAGCACTGTTACTTCACGTCGGTTTTCTGTGGGGTCGGTGGTACTACGCCGCTCGAGCCGACCCATTCATGCTGAAGCCAGTAATAGCTTCAGCGTAGCTCTACCACCTACCTACATACTATTAATTAGATAAATAGTTATTTGCAAAGCTATTTAGACCAATATAGTGTTAATATGACGGGTATATCTTAAAAGCTTAAAAAGAAATCGGACAGTAGACTTGCTTCAGCAATTTTATAACGCTACATTAGTGTATTGCATCAGTGAGAAGTCGGGGCACCTCGCTAGTATGTAATATAAGTCGGTCAGATGTTTTCAGAGCTAAAATGCTAAACCATTAAAGCCAGAAAAACACACTGTCTTTAAAGTCACCATAAAACACGGCTACTTTTATATGATGAATGAGTTTGTACAAGATTATAAATATTTACTTGTGAATTTTCAAGCACCGGAAATCATACAAAGCAAGTATTAAACAATCAAGTAATATGTGTAAGTATTATCTTATCGTAGGACAGACAGACAGACAGGATGCTCGTATTAGCTCCCATTTGAGCGACAGACGGATCCCGAAGCAAACATATTTGTTAGCGGGTAGCTTTCATAGTTTATATATGATTATGTTCAAAGTATTATCCTTACTTCTTTTAAATTTTTAACTGTGACACAAATACATAATGAAATTATGATTGAAAAAAAAAATAGAGGCCTAAACTTACAGGACCCAATTCATAATAGTTGTAAATTATCTTGTATTGTCCTTCGAGGAGGCTTCGTATGGAGAATAAATTTGATACCCTTACAGCATTATCATATTGTAGATAGTTTCTAGAATATTGTAGGTGGTAGAGTCGCACTGAAGTATTACTGGTTTCAGCATGAATGGGTCGGCTCACTCGGGGTAGTACTACCCTCTCACAGAAAACCGACGTGAAGTAACAGTGCTTGCATTGTTGCGTTTCGTTCGGTCAGTTCCCTATCCCCTTTCCCGTCCACTCTCCCCTCTGCCCCCCCTCTCAAACACAGGACGGCAACGCACTTGCGACTCCTCTGGTGTTGCAAGTGTCTATGGAGGACGGTGGTGATCACTTAACATCAGGTGACCTACCTATTCGTTTGCCTCCTATGATATAAAAAAAAAAAAATTATTGGGGTATTTTTGTGGTGTGTTGGTGGTGTATTTTATTCACAATTTGCTTTATATGAGCTTGTATTGTGTTTTTTGGTGGTGTCTGTCGTTACGCACCTATTAGCGACTAGTGTGTTGCGGCGGTGTGCTTGATAACCTGGTCCCCTTTAGCGAGTCTACCATCTTATATCCCATCGTCATTTAAGATTGTGGTCATATGCTAAGATCTATAAAATATAATTATGTTACTTAATAAAAATATGTTATATTTCACGTCACACAAGGGAAAAATAGCTTTTTTGGACAGGTGTTCAAATTTTTAAAGTGAAACTTTTATTACATCGTGTCAAACTTTTTCGTCTGTGTGTTGCATGTCGCGTGATGGTCGGCCGCGGAGTAGGGATAAAGTGAAAGGCGCTCGTCAGAGCAGCCAGGGCCAATATGGCGACGCCTATAGTTCGCAACAGCTGACCGTGTAGTGTATAGACTATTATTAGTTAAATGTCTAGTGTGAAGTTTCACTTTTACCGTGGTTTCATAAAACCACATAATGCTTTTTTTTGTTATTGGGCCAGCAGTCCCAGATATTATATTCTACAAACATACAAAAACGTACCTCTTTATAAATTTACTAGCCTCTGTCCGCGACTTCGTCCGCGTGGAATAGTTACTCTGGGCTAAGGCTAACACGCAGCGGAAACTCTCAAGAGAAAAAAAAACCCGATTTCGAAACATTCTTCATTTGTGCTCCTCTCCTATTGGTTTTACCGTGATGATAATTAGCCTATATCCTTCCTCGATAAATGAGCTATATAGCACTAAAATATTTTTTTAAATCGGACCTGTAGTTCCTGAGATTACCTCCTACAAAGTCACAAACTCACAAATTCACAAACTTTATCGCTTTATAATATTAGTATAGATTAAGTATGGACATGATTAAATTTACGATTTGTTAGGTATCCGTGCGGATCTCACAACTGAATAGAACGAAACCTGTATTCTCAATCTACTAGACAACTACGTTAGTACTACAACTACGCTAATTAACAACCTACATCCTAGTAAAAACTCCCCAATTATTCTTAAAGAACAACGTAAAGTTCTCTGATTCAAATGAATTATTACACGCGTAACCTATTAACGCGTAACGTAATAACCTGTTGTATATATTATCTAATATAATGAAGCGTAATACTAAAATCAGTTCGGGGAATACAACAGCACACGAATGGACAGACAAAGTTACGCTGTCTTTTATACAATTTAAAAAGAGGTAAACATTACATATGAACTTTGAGTATATTAGACTGGCGTGTACTAAGTGGATTAAAGCTTCCGAAACGGAAGAGTGCTTTAGAAATACTTTTTGTGCTTAAATATTTTTTTCTGGGAATTAAACTGTTGACATAGTTTCGATAACTTTTTAATTTTACCCGTAGAATTACATTAATTTAAAACTTACTTAGAACATTACATAGACATAAGGAGTACATAGTCCAAACACTCGAAACGCATTAGCTAGGCAAGTTGGCAGGTGATAATGACAGTTTGCCCGGCCAGTTAACGTACCAATGCGAGCTACTGGCGCGGCGCGAGCGCGTCCGCCCCGGCCGCGTTGTTTGGAAACCTTGTTTAAACTCTCTGATTGCCTCATAGTTTTGTGGATTTTACTAGAGCTTTCATTTTACTAACTCACTACTATATATTTTTTAGAGACCGTGTTTATATAGTAAGCTATATGTGCCTGCGACTCCGTCCGCGTGGATCTTAAAGTATATAATCAGTGACTTATAGAATTATCTACTTTTCTCTGTTACTTAAGTCGCGTCGTCATTAAAATTACAATAACTTAATAGAGTGAACCGATTTTAATGAAACCAAGACTAAATATTACTCGAGGACATGCTTTATGATATCCTTAGTAAGGGTTTATCATGAACTCAGTGCTTTAGCAGTGATACGTGTTCAATCAAACAGTTAGACATTTCTAAAAACGATTGAAAAGTATTTTATTATTTATTCTAAAACACCGGCAATTCTTTTCATAAAAATCTAAAAACTGACTATGTACGCCTAGTAAGGCTTTAACAGCGTCACCGGACTACTAAGACGAGAAAGGCACTCCGCCAATATAATTTTAACAACTAGCTCAGGGGTGCACGGCACACCTCGGCTTGGGCTGCCTAGTTCATGCAATTCGCGACCTAACTGAGCTTCCCTAAGCTAAGTTACATATTTATACGTATATGAGTTAGTGAGATATATATGTGTACCAAGCATATATACCTTAATAACTCTTTTATGTGTATTTTGTGTCGGATTTTTTTTGTCTGAACTAATTCAGTTCGATAAGGGATAAATACCCTTACCCCTTAAATACACTTTCATGTGTAATGTGCACGTTCTTATTATATGTATAGTTTACCAGATTAATAGACGAATTAAGTTGAATCACTACACTAACTATAAAGGGATTTGAAATAGCGCATCTCGATCCGTAATATTGTTACAGTAATGTTTGGACATTATTATCTCGACGTTGATTTAGGCTGTGCGAGCGCAGGATTACGGAGTTACGTCGGTTCTCCGTAAACTCTTATGATATATGACTCTAGTGCACCAACATTGAAACTTACAGGAACGGGTTACGACACGATATCTATGGTCGGTTTTAATATTAGTGATTTATAATAATTAACTATGGTTTAAGAAGTTGATGTGTTTATATCAGTGCTCGTTAAAATCTGATATCTTCTTTTATGTATATAATAAGAATGTAAATATAAAGTGTTTGTATTTTTTCGATTTTCGGGAAAAAAAAATATTCTTTTTATGTCATAGCACGTAAACGAACATGTGGGTCACCTGATGTTACGAGTAAGTGATCACCACCGTCCATAGACACTAACAACACTAGGGGAGTCGAAAGTGCGTTGCCAGCCTGTGTTTGAGGGAATGGGAGGGAGAGGGAGAGGAGAGGGTAGATGGACCTCTGGCACTCTCCCTGGCCGATCGAAACGTACGTATTCAAGCACTGTTACTTCACGTCGGTTTTCTGTGAGAGTGTGGTACTACCCCGGACGAGCCGACCCATTCATGGTGAAACTAGTAGTAGCTTCAGTGTGACTCTACCACCAATTGTTGCAGGTGTCTAAGAATAAGAAATCGAATACATTTCAATCGTTTTTAGAAACGTCTGTCTGTCTGTTTGTATGAACACGCATCACTGCTAAAGTACTGGGTTCACAAGAAAACCTCATGGAAGAACATCATAAAGCATATCCTCGGGAGTAACTTAGTCTTTGATTCATTAAAATCGGTTCACTCTATCAAAAGTTATTGTACTTTTAATGGCGCGGCGACTTAAGTATGAGAGAAAAGTAGATAAGCGAATGGACTAAATACGTTCAGATCACTTTATTAGTCATTGCTTCGTACATCAGGATCCACGTGGATGAAGTCGCGGGCACAGCTAGTTAATAATAAGTTAGGTTATCGGAACATGAGTTCGATAATTTAAAGTTTTTATTTATATAGGGCCCTATAATTATAGTTGTATTAATTTGCTTACTCAATCAATGGCAAACAAATTTAAATGTAATATTATAATTGTAGAAGTGTGTTTGTTTGTTTGCTACGCTTTCACGTCTTAAATACCCAACCGCTTGTCATGATAGTTTGCATACTCATTGTCAGGGGTACAAATACCGTTCATCCATAATCAATGTATGTATTAAATCTATACTAATATAATATTATAAAGCTGGCGGGTTTGTATGTTTGCTTAAACGCGCTAATCTCAGGAACTACTGGTCTGATTTGAAAAATTCTTTCAGTGTTAGATAACTCTTTTAAGGAAGGGTATAGGCTATATATCATCACGACCAAGACCAATAGGAGCGGAGCACTAGTGAAGAATGTTTCAAAATCGGGAGTTATTTTTTGAGATTTTCCGCTGCGTGTTAGCGTTAGCCAAAGTATCTATTCCACGCGGGCATCGTTGTGGGCAGAAACTAGTAACGTATATAAGTTTAAATAAGATAATATATGTTGATATCATCATCATCATCATGGACAGCTCTTCTCGACCCATTACAGGGCATAAACCTCCTCCCTTTTACACCATTCCTCTCTATTCTGTGCCAGTCTTGTCCAGATTTCCCCACAAGATGTATGATATCGTCGACCCATCTTGCTATTGGTCTTCCCACACTTTGCTTGCCCTCTCTCGGCCACCACTCGGTCAAGGACCTAACCTGCCATCAACCTCCTTGGCCAAGTGGTGTAGATTCATTTTAATGCAATATCTGGAAATCTTTGCGGGGTGGTAGGGTTCTACAGCCTGACTGGGTCGCAACCACCATGTATATGGCGAAAAAGCCCGTCATAGTGATTCGCTTTTGCGGGTCGCGTTTCGGGATCAGCCTGTGCATATCCAGCTTTTCGCAGGCCGGCATGACAGCGGCGACCGGCGATGGACAGTATGTACTCGTTGGTCGCCATTGTTTTTGGATTGTACTATGCTTACCATCAGGCATAGTGCAGTCACTTTGCCGTGCTACTATAAAAAAAAAAAAATCCAACCGACTTAATGCAAGGCCCATTTTAAAATTTGTAGTCAATTATGAATGTACTTTAGGCTATATTTTAAACAAGAATTAGAAAGCGATTATTCCCGAGGGATATATTAAATCTATACTAACGCAAGCAAAGTCTTTTATATTATTATTATAATAAAAAATTAAGGAAAACATGAAATGTCAAGGTACGAATGTGAGTTACAAAAAATAATAACATAATGATAAAAGCACGTGGTTCCGAAGATCAATAACATAATACCACAATAGACCGTGTCCGAAACATTAACTTGTCCGAACTGTGTCCGGGAATCGAACGGTCGCCCACACGAATTCCTACAAGAACTGGTTTTCATTTTAACTCAACTAATACGAAGGGAGATCTTATTTAATCTAGTTATCGCAATGTAGTTTAATACTTAGCTAAAGGTGGTAGAATATTTTTAAAAGTTTCTGATTCATTCGGACCAGTGATTTTACACAGGTTTAATTTTTACGGTAAATATAAATAAATAAATGAGCATACAATTTAACGTACGGACGGACGTTTAAAAAACTAAAAAAAAACCTTTGTATTTTTTAAAATATCAAGAGGCAAACGAACAGGTGGTTCACCTGATGTTAAGTGATCACCACCGTCCATAGACACTAGCAACACCAGGGGAGTCGCAAGTGCGTTGCTAGCCCGTGTATGGAGGAGGGGGGTACGGAATAGAGGGAGGGGGAAGCGAGGTAAACCTCCGGCGCTCTCACTGACCGAACGGAACGCAACAATGCAAGCACTGTTACTTCACGCCAGTTTTCTGTGAGAGGGTGGTACTATCCCGGGTGAGCCGACCCATTCATGCTGAAATTAGTAATAGCTACAGCGTGACTCTACCAAATGTATTTTATTTACCAAATATTTTATAAGTATTCACATAGACATCTACCACATAGACACTGTTAGTTATCAAAATCACGACTGCATTAGTAGAATTTATTAGCACTGCTACAACACGCTTGTGAATTACTGTTCTTCCTTCTTTAGGTTGGAGAGTTCTTAATCCTGAATCTTGATAGTGATGAATGTTTTTAATATACGAGCTACGTTATAAAATAAAACAAATTAAATTAACCTTTTAAAAAATAAATTTAACATAAAGTTTTTCCAACATTTGCTAAATTAATTCACAAAATACATTTTATACTAGACTTCGTCCTTGTGGAATAGTTAATTCGGGCTAACGCTAACACGCATTGGAAGCTCTCAAAAGGAAAAAAAAACGACTTTGAAACATTCTTCATTGGTGCTCCGCTTCTATTGGCCTGAGCGTCATGATATATAGCATCTAGCACTAAAATATTTTTTCAAATAGGACCAGTAGTTCCAAAGATTAACGAGTTGAACCAAACGATCAAATCGTCCACCTTGTTCATTTATATAGTCTATATATTAATACGTGAAGCCCAAACTTTGTATCCCTTTTTGAGAGAAATGCGCGAACGGATGAACGTGAAACTTGGCATAGTTAAAGTTTATATGGAGGAGAAGTGCAGAAAGCTATTTATATAAAATGTATTAGAAGTACATTAAATTAATTAAAATATGCATTACTCACACTACTGCTTCAATTTTACACAACATATACAAACATGTAAATAAAAAAGACATTTTGACATCTGTCAATAAAGGACTTCAAAAAAGGTTGTGAAGGAGGTAGCTATGCTCGATTGTATGTATTATTTTACTCTTACGTTCCAATTACCCTTTTTCATTCTACATTCAACAATGATATTATAACATACAACTATTATTATAATATTTATCCCTTAAAAAAATCAATGAACTATGGTCGAATGTCGACCACTGGACGCCCACTAGTATAATTGAAAAAAGCTATTGAAGTTCGTGTTATGATTTTTTCATTATCAATAATTCTACATATATATTATTTATTAATATTTAATTTGATTGCTGAGATAAAAAAGAAGTTAAGCCTTTATATTATTTACATAAGATGATATATTTCTTATAACATAACCGAAACACGATCACGAGTTAAAACGAAACATGGCTTGAAGGTTTGTAATATCATATTTTATACGTGCGGGGATATTTTACGATTTAATATAAAGGCAATACGAATGCAGCAATTAATGTTTTGCCCACGGCTCGAGTCGTAACGAGCTTGCAGCGCTATCGTCTCGTATTGTCTCGTTTCTCAATCTAGGTTTATGTACTTGGCTTTATACAGTGCTATTCAAGTATAATGATTTGATAATTAATTTATTTTGTTAATTTACTACTTATACGTAAAATATGATTTAGTTTTATATCTAAATGCTCAAGATTGCTACAATGTATTTCTTATAGATAAACAAGAGGTAGGCGGTAGAGCCACACTGAAGCTATTACTGGTTTCAGCATGAATGAGTCGGCTCGCCCGGGGTAGTACCAACTTCTCACAGAAAACTGACGTGAAGTAACAGTACTTGCGTTTCGTTCGGTCAGTGAAAGCGCCAGATAGACCCCCCAAACACCGCCTGGCAACGCACTTGCGACTCCCCTGATGTTGCAAGTGTCTATGGACGGTGGTGATGACTTAATATCAGGTGACGCACCTGTTCATTTGCTTCCTAAGATATAAATAATACGCAGAGTTATTAGGGTCTTTTGACTTTGTTAATGGTTTATTGCAGTGCAATGATAAATATTATCTATCATGTTGCTGTCGCGAATGACAAGAGGTGCGTTTTAACCCTTGTTACTCTAAAATATCAGTTTCTTTTCATTTAATAAGCCTTCTTATTATTCTGCGACGAACTAAATACGTTTAAGAATAATTGTGTTAATGTTTTTGTGTATATCTTAAACAATAATTAAAATACCATGCTCCAACAAAAAATAACCATCAACAATTTAGACACGCGGTAGCATGTCAAGCCAAGTTCAAGCTAACAGAATGGCGAGCGCGCGCTATCGTGTGTAATATTACACGAACCATTTGAAGCCACTTTTCACGCCATCATATCTCATAAACTATTTCACATAAATATATCAAATTCAGCGTACCTATTGAGACTTGCGTGATATATATGTGCTTCAAATTTTTATAAACACACATCAAACAGTTATTTAAATATTAACGTCCAAAAATTGACATTTTTATAATTAACTGAACTATAGAACTAAATTCTAACCCAGTTTCAGATGACCTAGAAAGTTTAAATAATTCTTATGTGTGAGCTAGTCAAGTTAGACCTTGGGCTTCAATATTATTCCAAGTTATAAGAAGAAATGATATTTTAAGTTGTTATAACATATTTTATGTTGTTATAATTAAATTTCAGAACAAAACTTGGCACCCATTTAGATCTCACTTCTTTAGTCGTTGAAGTCAACAGCCAAGGCGTATATCATAATATTGAACTTGGCTCTCATTTCACATTTATGTTTTTGATGGTATATATTTCTCTGTGTAAAATAATCTAATGAAGACCATAATATTTTACCCACTATTGAATTTCTAATATCAATAAAGAGGTGGGGTAAGTTAAATTTATAATTATTGTAATATCTGATATAATATTTTATAAAAAATGGCTTCAGGTAGGGTTCTATATAATAACATATTGCAATTAGAGTATTTGCCCAGGGATGACGTACCTCTTCGCTTTATCCCAAACTAGCCGACCCGTGCCCACTTCGTTGGGCGGTCATACGTAAGCGTGGAATGGTTATTTTGCGCTAAAACGCAGCGTGACATTTTTATAATTAACTGAACTATAGAACTAAATTCTAACCCAGTTTCAGATGACCTAGAAAGTTTAAATAATTCTTATGTGTGAGCTAGTCAAGTTAGACCTTGGGCTTCAATATTATTCCAAGTTATAAGAAGAAATGATATTTTAAGTTGTTATAACATATTTTATGTTGTTATAATTAAATTTCAGAACAAAACTTGGCACCCATTTAGATCTCACTTCTTTAGTCGTTGAAGTCAACAGCCAAGGCGTATATCATAATATTGAACTTGGCTCTCATTTCACATTTATGTTTTTGATGGTATATATTTCTCTGTGTAAAATAATCTAATGAAGACCATAATATTTTACCCACTATTGAATTTCTAATATCTATAAAGAGGTGGGGTAAGTTAAATTTATAATTATTGTAATATCTGATATAATATTTTATAAAAAATGGCTTCAGGTAGGGTTCTATATAATAACATATTGCAATTAGAGTATTTGCCCAGGGATGATGTACCTCTTCGCTTTATCCCAAATACCGAGCGTTTTGGACGCTGGTCTGACATTGCCTTCCAAATTACTAGTAACTAAATTACGCTGAAAATTTCGACACCAAGGATCCTTAAACTCTTTGCAATGGTAAAGGCTGTGTCCTGAAATTGTGGGCTGAAATAGACTAAATTGTTCCGACCGCAATTGAATACTTAGATAATGTATTTCCCAGTTTGTAATGTTAGTTGAATATATGAAAAAAATATGTATAGAATAATATGTAGGTAGGTACATTAGCAACGGATTTGAAGATTACATACAATAAGTATTTAATCCAAATCATTGTATTATTTGAACAAGTGCCCGGTGCCGGGGATTCAAGTCGTGCCATTATTCAAGGGACAGGCACAAAGACATATGACAAGTTAAATATCCCTAATGACAAAGAGACGCGGGGATTTGTGAAAATTATAACTATTCAACAACATATTTGTATAGAGAGGTACTTGAGGATTGTCAAAGTGGTTTTGAAAGTCTTTTTTTTTGTCAAAACGCGCTTTCCTTTTTCAAATGGGTTTAAAAAAATGGTTTTAGTAAAATGCGTATAGTATATTCAGTACAACAAACGTTGCAGTAACTATATCTCGTGACGTTGTTAAAAAAAAACAGGGTGTTTTACATACGATAGAAGTGAATCTTCTGTTATTACAGAGAAACATTTTGATTAAAAAAGTACAACAAAAAGCCGACGTCACGCGATGTTCCCAGGCGGTCACTAATCCAAGTATTGACCGCACCCAACGTTGCTTAACTTCAGTGGTTGGACGAGAAACGGTGTTTTCAACATTCCAACCAACACAGTGTTTACACCCACCCCTTTTCGTCCCACAAAAAAGTTACCGATCAAAATTTCTAAGCCCTTTCATAAGAAGTTATACCTCAATAACAAAAGCCTATGTATATAGAGAAACTGAAAAGTATATAAGTATGTTATATACATAAGTAAGGTTATCGACGTCTCTTTCACACCGAGAAAAATTAGTACCCACCCCTCAGTATTGACTGTTGAAGCCAGTATCAATATTTACAAGAACCAGAATCCAAAATACCAATAAGCTACTGTACGCTCCCCTCTTCGTCTCACTCCGTAAATATTGGATAAAGTTAAAACATTTTCCGAGAATCAGTTTTAGTGTTACACTGGGATATTGTGAGCAAACTTGACTATTTAGTTGACTTAATACCTATTACATTCGATTATGAACGCTATTACGACGGGTTTAAGCTTATATTTGGTCTCAAATTAATGGTTAAACGTGTATATACAGCCCTTTACTAATTGAGGAGTAGGTGTGCCGAAGTTTTAAGTGTATAGAGAATTACTATTTCTGTGAAGGAAGTCGCTTCGGTCCAGTTGTGGGACGGTTGATGGCTTGTTTTAATGTTATAGATTATTGGATTCACTTCTTGATGTTGGTAACAATGTTAGCATTTAATTCATCGTGTGTGAACTCTTATAAACTCATTCGGTGTTATTACAAAAAAAGTTAAATACATACTGAACCTTTACATTTTTAAATACATAGGTTAGACTTGTGAAAAAGGATAACGCGAACTTGCCTCGGGCGAGCGCGGTGCATTTATTAGGAAACTTTTTTAAACCGAGTATTTAATATGTATTTAACTTTTTTGTAATAACACGGATTATCTATTGTCCGTTGCGTTAATATGGTTATTTGACAAATACCTAAAGAACAGTATTTTTTTGTTAATGAATGGAACCCTATGTCTTTTGATGTACCCTTGGTCACTTATGTGCGAAATATCATATGATCGGTTGAGTAGGTTAGGATTCTGTGAAAGTTTTCTTTAAGTAAACTAAATAAATAATATTTTGAGTAAAACACGAACATTTGACTACAAAGTAATACAGAAATTAACCGAATATAATATGTATTAAAGAGAACTCTAAAATTCACAACCGTGCCACTAGGTCTTTTCTTTCTCTCGAACTGACTACGCTATTGACCTAGCAATACCGGACTACGGTGCCACTAGGTTCGTATTGAAATGTGCCAATAACTAACCCCTAAAACATTTTTTAACACAGGCACGTATCCAAACTTTTGGTTCGGGGGGGACAAACATAGAAACAAACATGTGAACTCATAAAAAAATGGTGTAATCACAGTACTACGGACTGGAATGTTGTAATCACTGTATTAAGTTGTTTTGTTTGAGCGACCTATACCTATTTCGTACTTCACATTGGCATGGTCCCCGTTTATTTTATGTAACGTCATATTTCGGGGGGGGGGGGGTGTCCGAACTATCTCCTCCTCTGTATACGTGCCTGCTTTAAAGATAGTCTGCTTTGTAAAAGATGAAATCAAAGAACAGCTTCAAAGCGACATCTCACGACAAATTGTGGATCTCTTGGTAATCGTCGTTGGCTTTAGATTGAGTTGTACATACTATAAGAGATGACGACGTCACTATTTTATAAACCAATAAAAAAAATCAATCAAATTCTTAATACAATATTGCCCCTTGTCTAGGAGTCAGTCATATTTACTTTTCTCTTATCAGCGGTATAGAGTAACAGCAGTAGGGTGCCGCCAGAGTTGTCAAAATTGTCAACACAATCATGAACGTTTATAATCTGTTCTTAAACTGTTCACGCTATGCGTATTGTCTGTTTAGAATAACTAGTGGTCGTGCAATTGTTGAATTTTAAGCATAAAAGGGGGTTCAAAGTTTTTTCTTCACGCGTTGATATGTACACATTATTATCCCTCTTTCCTCATTTATATTTTAATGATACATACTTTATTGAGTGTCATACAAATATTATAGAACTTAGACTAAACCTTCCTCACGAATCACTTTATGTATTAGTGAAAACTGCATGAAAATCCGTTCATTTGTTTTTGAGTTTATCGCGAACAGACAGACAGACAGACCTGGCAGAGCACTCTGTTTTATTATATGTAATGATAGTAAAACTCATCAGTAGCTACGAAACAAAAAAAAATTGATATAGAGATAACTTTATATAACACATTTGAATGCAATAACAACTTTGATGTTTTGGTTTAGGTACGAATAACATGCCTGCTGCTTGCCTTACTGGACAGCGGTCACAACCACAACTTAACCTATCGGTAAGCATATATAGTTATTTAAAATAAAAATAATTAAGTTTATTATCATAATTATAACAACGTTATGTTAACGAAATGAAATGTTTCAACCTATCTAATATTTACAATAGGGTGATGATAACGATAGGACGATTAAAATAATGTCTAAAGATGTTATATTGTTGGGTAAACATTATGTTTAAAATGTACATCCAAAGTATCCCACACCTAGACAAATAAGTGCGAGCTTCTACCAAATTAATGCAAACATTGCCTACTTCTACACGACATATAAATTTCGTATAACCCGTATCAAATGATACAAGTCCATTGTCCTCTGTGTTAATGAGGCTGTATATAAAGTCCGTTGTTAGTCAGCAATGTAAAATATATTTAAGATACTCCCGTCGTCATAAAGTTTGCTCTAGAAATACTTCCAGTTATACAACTTGTCTTAGGGCTGTCGCTTGTTCGTACTAATTTAAATTACTATACCAATGGAGTAGAGTAGTACGGAGTCAGGTTTTGGAAAAAAAAATAGATAAGTTGCGATGATGTCTCAGTGGTTACTCAGTGGTGTGTTCTGATACTATGTCGATAGATGTAGGTTCGAATCCTTATGAATGAGTAAGTGAGAAAGGAAAATGTCACGATGAAATCATAGCATGATGGTAGCGCTTTTTCTAAGTCCGCCTGACTGCCTACCACCTTCAGCTATTTTGCCAAGCACTGATAGGTGTGCTCCAGCAGCTGCTCTTGAGAGTTAACCAAGAGGTTTAACTTAGACCAAATCGTTGTTTACATCAGCTGAAATACAATCTCAAATTAAACATGTACGGTATTATTACAAAAAAGTTAAATACGTATTGAATACTTGCTTTAAAAAGGTTTCGAATTAAATGCATCGCGGTCGCTGAATGTTCGCCATCTTGCTCTTTTGTCTCGCTTTGGTTACGTTAGGTTAGACTTGTGAAAAAGAATAACGCGAACTTGCCGCGGGCGAGCACGGTGCATTTAATTCGAAACCTTTTTAAACCAAGTATTTAACTTTTTTGTAATAACACCGGTAGCGTTCTACATTTTATAAAATATGAATTTGTAAAGGACCAGCACAATTCCAATACCAGAAGCTATTAAAAAATAGGGGTCTGACCTTTAAGACTTAAACAAATAAAAATTTTTTAGGAAATTATTTTGGGTGTTGCGACGAGAACATTACCGAATTACCGAATACTAAATGTCAAAAGGGTTTTTAGAAGTGACTCCCTCTCGGTACATTCACTAAGACACTCAAAAATTTATCGACGAACACGAACGAGTTTCTTTTCGTCTCTTTTCTTTGACTAGTATGCTTTTTCTACCAGTGGTGTAATGTATATTTTTTAAATTGTAGCACGGCAAAATGACTGCACTGTGCGTGATGGTAAGCACAGTACAATCCAAAAACAATGGCGACCACCGAGTGACACAATATCCACCGCCGGTCGTCGTTGTCATGCCGCCAAGCGAAGAGCTGGATATGCACAGGCTGATCCCGAAACCCGAGCCGCAAAAGCGAATCACTATGACGGGCTTTTTCGCCATATACATGGTGGCTCGACCCAGTCGGGCTATAAAAACCTACCACCCCGCTTTCGACATTGCCTCATTTGTTATTCAGCAGTGTGCACGTGCAAATGAGATTGGCTTGGATGTCTCAAGTTTTAGATGTTATTCGACACCCCTTACACCCCAACCAACGTTGTCAAGAGCTTAAATAAAATTTAAAAAAATCATACAATTTTGTCATTTTAGATTTGTATTTTCTTGCAAGATAATTAAATATGGTAATCTATAATAGAAATAAAAGTAGATAATGCTTAAAAGACAAAATTATAAAAATCTGGAGAGCGTGCAACCCTGCGCGTACGCATGCCCGAGCAAATATTGACGCCGGCAGTAAGCTGCGTCGACGCGTCACGGCAAACCCAGCACTAAGTCAATATTGACGTTTCGCCACTCACCGGAGATGTAATAATGCACTCTTATTATACTTATTACGAGATTTTGGTAAACGGAAACTGTGCGCAACGGAACGGTTTTGTGTACGCCAACAGTTAGGTGTTAGAAATAACGAAACGTTTTTAGGAAATTATATTTTTTTTAATTCACAACTTCGAGATAATAATGTCATTATTGTTTTTTGTTCATA
>MU159582.1:151433-167350 GCA_015888305.1 Antheraea pernyi | reverse complement strand
TGCAAAGTTAGTATGAAACTTTGCCGTTTTTGAAGTTATTCGAATGAAACTCAGTATGAAGGTTCTTCATTGAAAGCCATGAACAACGTGTAAAATAATTTTTCCAAAATCATCCCTTAAGGGGGTAAAAGGGGGCTGCAAAGTTAGTATGAAAGTTCTCTCATTTTCAAAGTTATTTCAATAAAATGTTGTATTTGGGTTATAAGTTCCTAATAATGATTATTGCCGTTATCGCTTTTTGTGAATTCAATCCCTTAGGGGGGTAAAAGAGGGGTGCACATTTAGTAGGTATAAAAGTTTTTCGTATTTACCTACAGTATTTCAATGAAATTTTGTATTTAGATTATTAGTTCCTAATAAGTCTTATTGGCGATATTCTACTCAGAGTTTAAAGTCTCGTATTCGATCTAGCGGGTCGCACGCACACGGTTGTGCCACGGTGGTACATGAGGTAGGGGGGCGGGACGTCCGTAGTCGACAAGAGGATAACCCGAACACGGGCTAATGTCGGTAATTTTTTTTTTATACACAAAATGTACGTATATTTATTTATATCCCCTTCTTTCATAAATAATATAATAAAATATGTACATAATGATTCTAATTTAATTATAAAAGAACGATTTTAATATAAATTAAATTCTTTTATAAATATTTTAAAATACCTACCTACCTTAAATGACTACCTCATAAAATTATTAAATATGTCTACAGACGATCTACTGTGGGCTAATATAACTACCTCAATATCGCGAACGAAGTTGCGGGTAAAAGCTAGTAAAATATATACATACAAAAAACAAGACAGACCCATTAGGCATGTATAAATGCAATAAAGGCGTATCACCGCATTTAGATAGAATTTAATGCCAAAGGGCGAATAAAAACCACATCTTTTTGACTTGGGACTATTTTAGTCCAAGCTTAAAAAAAATCTATAACAAGACTGACAATAAAAAAATATTTAGTCGCCCTTTTCACTTTGCAAAGTCACAAAAGTTCATATAAGTTCTTTTTGTATTTGGAGCGCTAATGCTATTCGTAAATTTGTCGGTGAATTAAATGATTCGCGCATCTCTAGAAAAAGAGTGTATGTTATTGATAGATCAAGTTACAAATATGTCACAAGTATTCAGATATATGTACTTTTTTATATTGAGAGTATACTGATGCTTATTTCACACTACTGGGTATATAAAAAAAATCACCTTTTCAGTACCGTCGGCGACTGTGAGAACGAATGTAGAAAATACAGGTTTCGGTGAAGCTGCATTATTAGGCCACAGCTCTAGTGTCGCTCCCATTGGTAAACAGAACAATGGCACGGGTGCTGGAAATGCTAGACTTCGCCTTTCTGTTGTAGGATACCTAGAAATAACATAGATAATTTGTAGTAATGTGTAATTTTATAGTGCTATTAATTTTTTAAAACTTTAATAACTTTATATTAAACTAACTTCTGCCCGCGTGGAATAGTTACGTTGGGCTAAAGCTAACACGCATCGGAAGCTCTTAAAAGGCAAAATAACTATTTTGAAACATTCCTTTTTTTTATTGTACCACGGCATAGTGACTGCACTTTGCCTGACGTAAGCACAGTACAGCACAAAAACAACGGCGACACACTATCCATCGCCGGTCGCCGCTGTTATGCCGGCCTACGAATAGCAGGATATGCACTGGCTGCCCACGACTCGCAGAAGCGAATCACTATGACGGGCCTTTTCGCCATATATATGGTGGTTGCGACCCAGTCAGGCTGTAGAACCCTACCACCCCGCTATCGCCATTGCTTTGTTCGTTACTGCAGGTGAGGTTGGCTTGGGTGTCTCAAGTCTTATCATGTTATTTGACACCCCTTACACGAGGTCTTAGCGAGGTGATATATAAGCCTATAGCCTTCCTCGATAAATGAGCTATCGAACACTGTAAGAATTTTTCAAATCGGATATAGAAGAGATCGGAATAGTACCTGAGATTCAACTAAACAATCAAATCCTCCAGCTTTATAGTAGTAAGTATAGATGAAGATATAGTGATTATATAGATAAAGATACAAGCATATACCTAAAAATCGAGTATAGTTCTTAGACGTCAATGTGAAACATATTTTTAACTAATCATATATCATCTTTGTGAAAAAAAAATATATAAAGAATTTGGTAAATATTTTTGTAGGACCTTCGGAACTACCGATCCGATCTTAAAAATGACTCCTTTATAGGAAGCTCGACTATCCTCTAGTCATGTAAACTATGTTTTATACTTAACTAGCGGGCCCGGCGGACGTTATCCCGCCGTGATAATAAAAAAAAAACCTTGACAGATTATATACCGGAACCTCCCTCATATATCACTTTATCTACTCGTGAAAACTGCATGAAAATCCGTTCAATAGTTTTCGAGTTTATCGCAAACAGACAGAAGCGGTAGGGGGCTTTGTTTTATAGTATGTATTGATAATTTAATATCTTAATCAACACGTATGCATACGAAATCGGTTGCTAGTGAAATAAAAATTACACAACCGAATGAGTAAGAAGTTAACCGACTACTAATTTAATTACGTGCTCGAAACATTTTTTTCTCTTGAGGTGCAAAACAATGACGCACAATGAGAAAGTTAATTACCACTAACTCATTTATTGAGTTTTGTACAACGCTTCTCGATTTGTAAAATCGACAACGAATTGATAATAAGCCCAATTTTAACGTTCATACTGAATTATAATAGTAAGAGGGACGTGTACATTTTATATTACTAGTGGGCGCCCAGTGGTCGACATTCGACCATAGTTCATTGATTTTTTTAAGTTTGAATTTTATTAGGGTTAATATCATTGTTGAATGTAGAATGAAAAAGGGTAATTGGTACGTAAGAGTAAAATAATACATACAGTCGAGCATAGCAACCTCCTTCACAACCTTTTTTGAAGTCCTTTATTGACAGATGTCAAAAAGTCTTTTTTATTTACATGTGTGTATATGTTGTGTAAAATTGAAGCATTAGTGTGAGTAATGCATATTTTAATTAATTTAATGTACTCCATATAAACTTTAACCATGCCAAATTTCACGTTCATCCGTTGGCCCAATTCCGTTAAAAAGGGATACAAAGTTTAGGCTTCACGTATTAATATATAGATATCATTCTCATTACATAGTATAAAACAAAGGCCCCTACCGCGTCTGTCTGACTGTTTGTTCGCGATAAACTCAAAAACTACTGAACGGATCTTAATACCGTTTTCAAACAGTGGATAAAGTGATTCACGAGGGACGTTTTGGTATATAAATTGTCGAGGATTTTTTTTATAATCGGTGCAACGTCTGCCGGGCCCTCTAGTATATAAATAAAATAGAAATATCTGTTATGTGTCCAGAATAATCTTTTAAATCGCTCAACTGATTTTACAAGATTTTTATTACTTGAGAACCTATTACAATCTTTACGATTAAAAAGGGTTTTTATTCCTTTCCTATTTGTAAATATCCTTGCGATTTAAGGCTTCATAGTAAGGAAGAGCCATTTTTAAATTAAGATTTTTTTTAATGTCATTGTTGGTAAACGAACAGGTGGGTCACTTGATGTTAAGTGATCACCACCGTCCATGGACACTAACAACACCAGAGGAGTCGCAAGTGCGTTGCCACCCTTGGGAGGAATGGTTAGGGGAGGGAGAGGGAGAGGAGAGGAGAGGGGACGGGAAGTGGGCCTCCGGCGCCCTCACTGACCGAACGAAACGCAACAATGCAAGCACTGTTAAACATTAACATGTTAAATTTAATATGAATTATGTTTCTAGACGAAACGTCTACAAGTGACTCGAAGTTGCACCCGCACAAACGTCATTTAAGAACAAGACTCGAATCGTATATTAAATTGTTAAACACATTAAAATTCTAACACATCGCAAAATCTCTCCATTAATAGGTAGCGTGCTATCGCAAACGCAGCTACGATGATATATTGTGTTCTCATTTACTACACGGGGATGCCACATGTCTAGACAGATGTCTAGACCAGTGGTCGGCAAAACGTGGCCCGCATGTGGATCTTTCTCTCTTTCACTGCGGCTTCTTCAAAAAATTTTGAAGTGAAAATTACTTTAGGCGCCTTGAGCACTTTTTTTGGGTGAACAAAATTCATGGAACTCGCGTCATCGTCACCGAACGCTTTCTGTGTATACATATTTTTCTTTCTGTATACTGTCTATATATGTACATAGATATACCTCTGTGCGTTATTAGTATACATTACATACTACTACATCGTTACATATTGTAACAAAGTCCTCTTCAACGTTTTTTTTTTTCTTCCTCGAACTGACTTCGCTATTGACCCGGCAGGGTCTTCACAGCTTCACCGGACTAGGACCTCTTCAACGTCTGTCTGTCTGTTCGCGATAAACTCAAAAACTACTGCACGGATTTTTATGCAGTTTTCACCAGTAGATAGTGATTTATGAGGAAGTTTTTTTTATCAGGGCGGGACAATGCTAGTTTGTACGCATCCGTTTCTCTCAAGTTAATTTTGAACATAATTCGCTTATGTTAGGTTTAAATCGCGCGTTTACCACTGTGTGTGTACAAGCACTAACAGCTAAAAGAGAAATATTATTTTTTATCTAGAATACTTCTTTATTTAGCATAGAGGCTTAACTTATCGACAAAAGTAATAAATTTACAAAGAACTCAGTGTTTGTGTACATCTACGTCATTCATTATTCATACACTGTGTGTGTTGTGTGTTTAAAAAAGTGTTGTTTTCGTATGTGTAAATATTTTTATTGGATATACTCACCGAAACAATACTTCTGGTTTGTATGCAATTAGTGGTGGGCGGTTCATTGACTTTTTGTAACACAGAAATACATCGCTACCCATTAAGCCTGCAATTAAAAATAAATTACTATCTATCGATCATTCTAAAAATATTTATTTGTAAAAAAACTTTAACTATAAGACATGTACATAATAATTAAATATAATCATCATCATCATCACCATCTTCTTACCCTTATCCCACCTAAGTAGGGTCGACACAAAATGTTTTCCTTTTCCACGCTCGCCTATCAAATGTCATCTCAGTATTCACACCTTTTACACACATTATTTTTCACACAATCCATCCATACTTTTTCGGTCTTCCTCTACTCTTATATCCATCGACCAACATACTTAAAGCTTTTCTAGTTACATGGTTTTCATCTCTCCTCATGACATGCCCATACCATGCTAACCAATACTCCTCTTATTATTACTATTAAAAATTAAATATATAAAAAAAAATTCTTAAAGGAGAATAATACACTGTCTTGTTACCATTGCAAAATGTATGAAATAATAGTAACAATGGGTAATTTATTATTATACTACTTTGTTGTGGTTGGATTTTTATAACGGGATCAGGTTTAATCTTTGTTGGATATTCAATTAAAGGGATAAATTAATAGCTCTTTGAAGAGTGACAATATTGTTCGAAATTATATAACTTTTTCTAATTATAATGCTTAATTAATTTAGATTAAAATATGTGTTACAGTACTATAGACTACAATAGCAACGTGAAGTATTAACATTATTTTGTTGATCTTAAAAAAAAAACAGTTACCTTTTATAAAACGAACAAAATACTTATTAATCAGGGTGTCTATATACCCAAACGTATATGCTCGATCCCAAAGTATCTTATGAAATATTAACTTATCAAAATTGTTATGTTATTTTTAACGAGTTGCGAGTGATCTTGTATTCGTAATAAAATAATTAAAGATATGAATAAATGAATGTGATTTTTTTATTTCTTCATTTTATGACCTAAACGAAAGTCGTATGTAGTAAATAGACGTATTCTGTTCTTACAAAGTTAGAGAACATAGGCTTAGAATGTAGTGTAAACCTTTTTTTTTTCAGAACTGACTACGCCATTGACCTAGTATGGTCTTAACAGCTTCACCAGACTAATGTAATGTATACCTAAATACCCATACTATATGTATAATAAAATCAAGTACCTATATATTTTAATTTTTTTTTAGCTACCACGAAATTATCGTCCAAGGTGACGAAAAAAAAAATCTGGTAAAGTTTGAGCTCTTAATATTAATTTTCAGAGGTGTCACATCGTGAGTTTTGGATTTCCCATTTAAATTACACAGGAACTTTTTTTTCGAATTTTGATGTATCTCAACGAGTTATTCTGTGGTAAAAGTAGATACATAATTTTGTAGGAAATTTGAACGGCCTACAAGAAAGGTCTGATATAATTTTCCGCTAAGTCAACTCGGTTAAAAGTTATTCGCAGTTAAAGTTCAACCTAAACTAATATATGATGACTTTCACAATCTTTTATAGTTTTTTTTACAAAAAAATTCCTTAAAGACATAAAACAACATATTGTTCGTGATTTTTATCATCTCTGCCCGCGCCTTCGTTCGCGTGGAATAGTTACTTTAGGCTAACGCTAACACGCAGCGGAAGCTCTCAAGAGGAAAAAATACTCATTTTTGAAACATTCTTCATTGGTGCTCCGCTTCTATTGGTCCTAGCGTGATGATATATATCCTTCCTCGATAAATGAGTTATATAACACTGAAAGAATTTTTCAAATCGGACCAGTCGTTTTTGAGATTACCCCCTACAACGTCACAAATCACAATACCTTTTTATAATATTAGTATAGATACAGATTAATCTCTTAAATTAACACTAAAGAATAGGCTGTCTAACACTCACCTTTATTTAAATTCTTGACGATCATGCAAAACGCGTGCGGCGGACACTCCCCCTTGCTAGCTACTATGACGCAAATGTCCACGACTACAAGCGCGTTGCAAGGCGCGCCCGGGTGCGCACGTCTGTATGTTATGAACGTCTTCGCTGTTGAATTGTTCACATTGGCGAGTCGACCGCCGGCTGACACCAGTACCATCTCCGCATCGGCCATAAGCCGTTCCTTCCCATCGTACATGACACCTATTAAAAATACTTATTAATCACCAAGATAGCACTGATATTATAAGTAAAAAGGTGTGGGTACATTAATTTCACGTTATTTTGACAAAACAAATGGCATGATAACGGACTTTTTTTTCTTTCTTTTCTTTAACTGTCTATGCTATTGACCTGGCAAAGTCTTTACAGCTTCACCGAACTACTAAGGTGAGCGCTTAAGGCACTCAGCCTATTTTATTTAGGTAACACGCTCAAGGGCGCTCGGCACACCTCGGCTTGGGCTGTTAGCTGAAATCCCGATCTGACCTAGCTAAACTACTCTAAGCTATTCACATGCAATGGAGATTGCATGATTCATAAACGCCTGCGTGTATATCGGAAATGTGACGATAACGCACACTTAAGTAAAGTAATATTGTAACGCTACACTGTCTTAGATAAAATGTGGAAGTAACATGGCATATTCTTAATATCGGTGGTGATAACAAAATAGTTATATGTTGCTTAGATAAGGGGGGAATGATGAGGCAACCGTCAAAAATAAGCTAGTTAGCCAAGTTTCAACAAGACTGTGTCGTATCGTTTACCTATGACGTGCCTATAGTTTTTTAGTTATAATATCATTGTAAGACAGTTTATACATTCTTCAGCTTTTTTAATTGAAATTTCTTATGGCACGGTAGGGAAACATTTCATTATACGTTACGCGTTAAACGTAAGGTAGGCGTATTTGTGTGCATGTGTAAGTGTATATATAAGTGCCTGAGTGTAGTAGTATATAAAAATGGGTAAATGTCTAGTTAAGTATTTATACTACAGGACTTCGTATACAGTGTAAATTCTTTATAACATCGTTCGTTATAACGAAAAACTTTCTATAACGTACAAATTATTTGTTCTCTTCCCTCCGTATAACGAAAAAAAAATGTTCGCTCCCTTGAAATTCGTTATAAAAAGTTTCACTTCCTCCGCGTGTACACACTGATACACGCAATGTTTTTTCTAATATTCTTTTATATTTATACATTATTATTCTAATTTAATATTCACGATCAAATGATCAGCGATCAAGATCGAACCGATCAAAGGACAATAAATCAATCAATCAATCGCTACTTCTGATAGCACAAGGATGTACAAACAATTAATTCAGACGGATTACTATTAACGGATAAACTATACGGATTATTATAACTGCATGTCGAATCATCGACTGCTTATCGCGCTAAAACATAACCTAGAAATTGATTCATATAAGGTGCCAAAAATATTCGCACAAAATTTGCCATTGCGATAATAACTCGAAATAAGAGTTTCCAAGTGACTTTTATGTGTGTAAAAACCGCGGTTCCAGTTATCGTAGTAGTGCGTCTATCGTCACATAACATGATAATTTATAAATAACTAGCGGACCCGTGCCCACTTCGTTGGGCTGTAATAGGCATTATAAAACTACAACTTTTCTCTACAACTCAATCATATATCTCTCATCGTTAAGGCAGCGTTCGTAAGCAACGTTTTCGTTCGACCATTATTTCTCTGACTCCCCTATATATAGATATTACCCCCATTTTTTTTTAGAGACGAGGGTAAATCCTTTATGGATACCCACCCTCCCGGGGGAGAGAGTGGGTTATGTCCGACTCCCACGGACTAAAACCCCCCGATGTATCTCTACTGCCTTTAGGGGGCGACACGGGCTCGAGCTAGCTAGCAACCATGTCGCCCCGGGCAGCCGGCCCAGCCTAATCCTGGGCCTCCCGCGCTAAAGAGAGACAGCCTGGTACATCCCGACACTACAACTTTTCTCTACAACTCAATCATATATCTCTCATCGTTAAGGCAGCGTTCGTAAGAAACGTTTTCGTTCGACTATTTTTTCTCCGAATTCCCAGATATCACCCCCTACAACCTCACAAATTTTAACTCTTTATAATATTAGTATAGATAATATAATTAGTTAACAGCTTCTGCCCGCCACTTCATGCACGTGGAATAGTTATTTTAGGCTAAGACGCAGCAGAAGCTCTCAAAAGGGAAAAAAACCCTAACTTTAAAACATTTTTCCTTGTTACTCCGCTCCTATTGGTCTTAGCGTGATGATATATAGCCGATGACACTCACAAATAACAGGGCTTTCTATTGGTAAAAGAATCGGTTTAGTAGTTTCTAAAATTACCCCCTACAACATCACAACGTCACAAACTCACAAACTTTACCTCTTTATAAATATATATTAGTATAAATATAGATAGTATAGATGAGGATAATGTCTTCCCACACCTGCATTTATTACGATCGTAGATAAAGCTCCGTAGCGATACACGATGGTATGGGAGTAACATAAAAATAGAGAGTATAAACTTTATAATTTACAGCCGCCTTAAGCGTCATAATATTGCATGTCATTTAGTACCTGTGTTATCTTTACGATTATTATTTATCACATGTTTATAACATGCAGTTAAAATATTTTCAGTTATACTTTTTACAGATCTTCTATTTAATTAAATGCTAACTATACCTCGCAGACCGCTCACAGTTTAAATCGGTGGATATACTATGTGGATGTCATTTTATACAGGGAGCCAATTAAGGTTTTTTTTTTTTGCAAACAGAAGGGTCTATATACGGCATTAGAAATATTTTCACATAGATAATTTATTAAGGAGTAATTCCTTAGCGCTAAAAAACACTCTAATAAGGTCTCCACCACGATTTCAAAGTCAAGCACGAGAGTAATGTATAGGTTATCATTGGAGCATATTATTACTTCGACACAAACGTACTAAACGTCACCCATCTTCGCATAAGGACCAATCAGCTCCAGATCTGACATTCACTTGTCGATCCTGTGGGCGAGGCTGTCGCTCCCGAATTGGGTTATATAGCCACGAAAAAAAGAATCTTTATAACGCTGTTTAAATCGTCTTCTATAGACGTAAAGGCCATTATTTATTATTAACGAGTTACTCTACAGATTACTGCAGATTAAATAGAGTGATCCGATGAAGTGGTAAAAGTTGTTTCATTTCTCTATTTGATGGTATGGACATACGTCAGTGAGTATTAAATCCTATCGTGACCTAGCAGCTACGTCCACCGTTAGGTTAGATTTATAATAAAACTAGCTGACCCGTGCCCACTTCGTTGGGCGGTAATAGGCATTATCAAGCTACAACTTTTTTCTAGAACTCAATCATATATCTCTCATCGTTAAGGCAGCGTTCGTAAGAAACGTTTTCGTTCGACCATTTTTTCTCCGACTCCCCAGATATTACCCCCTACAACCTCACAAACTTTACCTCTTTATGATATTAGTATAGATAATATAATTAGTTAATAGCTTCTGCCCGTGACTTCGTACGCGTGGAATGGTTATTTTGCGCTAAAACGCAGCGGAAGCTCTGAAAAGGAAAAAAATACCCCGATTTTGCAACATTCTTCATTGCTGCTCCGCTCCTATGGGTCTTAGCGTGATGATATATAGCCGATAAATTAGCTATATAACACTGAAAGAATTTTCCAAATCGGACCAGTAGTTTCTGAGATTACCCCTTACAACGTCACAAACTCACAAACACACAAACTTTAACATTTTATAATATTCGTATAGAATTATAGATTAGGTTGCGCCAGTAAATGCAGAAAACTGTCCATTCTGCACGTTCATGGAGCTAATTAGTTAGTCTATATATTAGCTAAATAACGTCCACATATACGACTTTTAAGCTTTAGCAGTAAAATATATATGAAATGTATTGTATAGTTTCTATACATATAATAAAAATGTAAATCTTATATGTCTGTACTTTTTAAATTTTTAAGTGAAAAAAATATTGCAGTTGTCTAAGAGTAAGTAATAATACATATATTTAAATCATTTTTACAAATGTCTGGTTAACAGTTTGTGTGACCACGCTTCACTGCTAAAAAACTGTGTTCATGATAAATCCTCTTTACGCGATTAAAGTACGAGAGAAATGTTGGTACATATTAGTAAATGAACTTAATACGTTCAGATGGCTTTATTATGTTTTTTTTTTATGTCATAAGTGGCAAACGAACTGGTGGGTCACCTGATGTTAAGTGATCACCACCGTCCATGGACACTAACAACACTAGAGGAGTCGCAAGTGCGTTGCCACCCTTTGGAGGGAAGGGATTAGGGGAGGCAGAGGGAGAGGAGGAGAGGGGAGGGGAGGTGGACCTCCGGCGCGCTCACTGACCTAACGAAACGCAACAATGCAAGCACTGTTACTTCACGTCGGTTTTCTGTGAGAGGGTGGTACTACCCCGGACGAGCCGACCCATTCATGCTGAAACCAGTAATAGTTTCAGCGTGGCTCTACCACCATAGATAATCGATGTTATTTTACGTGAGGTTTCACACGGACAAATTCGCGGACACAGCTAGTATTTAATAAGTCTATATAAAATGGACCTCCGTTCGAATCCGATTAACGCCAAATAAGATAAGAAATTTACATAAGTACATTAAAGTTAATGCGCAATAGAACCGAGTACGATACTTTGCAATATTAACGTAGTATATAAAACGCCAACGCACTTTGTTTATATTGAAATTAGTTCTATAAACGAGGCTGCGAGGCATTGTTAATCTGTCCATTGTGCTTGACCGACAAGCAAGACAGATTAATTTGCACTCAAAATAGATTCTTCATTTTGTCGCACGACGGCGGGAAGTGTAAAAACACAGTTACTATAAATAAAAAAAATACAATGAATCAAAGCGCGCGCCCACTTCGATACGATGATAAGAAAAAAACTTAGAATTTTTATTGTATACGGTATCGGGACAACTCACGATTGTATCAATTGTGTTTAAGCATTTATCAAAATTATCGCGAGATATTTAAATTCATGAGACAGTTGTACGAAACGGGCAGTTATATTTCATGAATAATCGTTATTTGTAAATGCGAAATAATATCAGAAAGGGGAAGTATGAGCTTTTTTATTGGAAAAAAAATTTCAAGATGAGATGTACATAAAATTACAACCGGATGATTTAAGGAAAATTCAGTTCAAAATTTGTTTTGAATTAACATTTAAATGATTGTATTTTTTAATATGATATTTATTCAGTATCTTTGTAATCCCCCTATGTAAAGAATTTTCATTAGATAAACAAGAAAGAAAAACGAAATTTGAAGCAAATACAAATTTGAGATCTTTAGTATTATCAAGTAATTTAACTATACAGGTTTTTTTTTTTTTTTTAATAAATAATTCATAGTAAAAAGGAAAACGGTAATCCGTAATGACATAAAATAATCATGGTGCTGCGTAAGAGTGCTTGACCAACAATAATATTTTTCATAGCACATAAATCTCTACAAATAAATAAAATTGTCATTTTTTTTTATGTCATAGGTGACAAATGAACTAGTGGGTCACCTGATGTTAAGTGATCACCACCATCCATGGACACTAACAACACCAGAGGAGTCGCAAGTGCGTTGCCACCTTGTGGGGGGAAGGGTTAAGGGTGGTAGAGGGAAAGGAGAGAGGAGGGGAGGTGGGCCTCCGGCGCTCTCACTGGCCGAACGAAACACAACAATGCAAGCATTGTTAGTTCACGTCGGTTTTCTATGAGAGGGTGGTACTACCCCGGGCGAGCCGACCCATTCGTGCTGAAACCAGTAATAGTTTCAGCGTGGCTCTACCACCATACAAAATTGCTAATCTCTGACGCGGCTGATTGATTATGAAGAAATATTTACTAGAAATTTTCGTAGTATTATCATCTAGGCTACATATTATTATAATTACGCTTTCTATAGAGTTTCATTATAACATTTAATAAGGGTTACAGGGAAGGAGGTGAAATTACAACTTAATAAATAGAAAACGCACTACGATTTTTTTTCAAGACAAACCCGTATTTCAGTTTTACTAAAATATAACAAATGTTAATGTTTTTTAGGTAGATAATGTACACAAATTATATTGGTTGAGGATAAGTTAACAATTAGAAAACTTATTTGTTTTTGCGTAATAAGTATATTGTTAAATAGCAAAAACAAAATACTTTTGTTTATTTTCCAAATAAAATTCCATTTGTATTTTTATTACTATAACTGGTCTAAGAAATACATAATAGGAACTAGAAGAAGATAGTTCAACAGGTCCAACTGCAGATCCAGATATTCATGTAAAATGTTCATGACAATTGTTCCAAATTAGGTATATATTTCTCTAAGGGAATTAATTGCTCATATAATTTCCTGTAGATAAGAATAAAATCCCGGACGAAATTAATAAACAAAAATAATGTATAACATTAATTAATCATATTAAACACAAAAGAGGGAATAAACCTCACAATCAATGTTGTGTAATATTACAATTAATTTACTGGGTACTTAAAAGGGACGAATATAAGAAACCGAGAGCTTTAACAGAACGATTTCTTTTATACTTTATAAAGCATATAGCCAGAAGCTTTTTTTATATCATAGGTCGCAAACGGACAGGTGGGCCACCTGATGTTAAGTGATCACCAGCGTCCATAGACACTTGCAACACCAGGGGAGTCGTAAGTGCGTTGCCACCCTGTGTTTGGGGGGAAGCGCAGGGGAGGGGACGGGTTCCTCCGGCACTCTCACCGACCGAACGAAACGCAACAATGCAAGCACTGTTACTTCACGTCGGTTCTCTGTGTGTCGGGTGGTACTACCCCGGACGAGCCGACCCATTCATGCTGAAACTACTAATAGCTACAGCGTGGCTCTACCACCTACAACTCGGGTGATAACTAGACTAGTGGGGTTATAAAAAGGCCTTAACACCTTGTTATCGTTTCATTCACGATGTTTTCCTTCACCGAATGCTCCGATGCAGATGCTATCGTCCGAGCCATCATCCCATCAATGCCAAAGGAAAATAACAATCTATAAGCCAGTGATAGTAGATTTCTACTCCTGAGGATTTTGTTGAAACGACTCCTATACTAGGAAATAACGAACGAGGCAATGGCGAAAGCGGGGTGGTAGGGTTTTACAGCCTGACTGGGTGCAGCTACCATGTATATGGCGAAAAAGCCCGTCATAGTAATTCGCTTCTGCGGGTCGCGTTTCGGGATCAGCCTGTGCATATCCAGCTTTTCGCAGGCCGGCATGACAGCGGCGACCGGCGATGGATAGTGTGTCACTCGGTGGTCGCCATTGTTTTTGAATTGTACTATGCTTACCATCAGGCATAGTGCAGTCATTTTGCCGTGCTACAATAAAAAATAAATAAAAATTGAACTAATAGTTTACAGTGAAACATTCATAGTCTACTGGTTAATATAGAAAATAAATAAAATAGTAGAGGTCTGACGTTGCACGAGTATTATTAAAAAACTAAAGCACAGATTTCAATTGATCTTTTCAGTCTTACTTCGTCGACACTTGTTTCTTGTTTAAAAACGTCGCAAACGCTTCACTCAATATACAGTTCTTAAAGTTTTAAGAGCCAGTGATTTTTATAAGCACTATTCATTCGTTCAGCGGTATGTTTTCTTGCCGAGGAAAAGTGAGGCAAGCTGTTTTGTGCTTATTTTTTTTTTCCTTTGTACCTTACAGATATATTATAAACATAATAAATGACGGAGACGAAGTATCTGAATACAATGCTACAATGTCACGGATTGAATTTTCATTGCTCTCATAAAGTTGTGATTTACTGTTTAAAATTAAGCCCACCTCCCCTTCCCACTTTTCTCCTCTTCCCTAGCACTCCCCCCACCCCTTCCCCCAAACACAGGCTGGCAACGCACTTGCGCCTCCCCCGGTGTTGCTAATGTCTATGGACGGCGGTGATCACTTAACATCAGGTGACCCGCCTGTTTGTTTACCTCTTATAATATATTTAAAAACTGCCGTTTAAAAATTAACCATCATAACAGCGTGCGTATGGTTTGTATTATTCACAAAATTATAAGACGAAATTCTACTTATTTGAACACAATGTTTTCGTTCACACAGAACTCAAGGATTCGGTACTCGTTAGAGGGTTCGAACACAGGCTGTTATAATCTGCGTACAAAATATTATTAAGTCATGATTGGTTCAGAAGATTAAAAAACAGTACCAATATCAACCAAGGGCGCTCGGTCCCTGCCACGTCGGATACAGAGGTAGCACTCGGGTGATCGCATCGAGCCATGGTTTAAATCAGCCGGCAAGCCCGTCGGTGTGAGACCCAATAGCTCAAAACCAGTGGGCACTGTCTCACCCAATCCCGGGAATACTACACCTGTAACAAATGAAAGCTTGTTATTATAAAATCAAAAATCACTTTTCTATCATAAAGAGTTTCAGGTAACGACCGATAGATCTCATTGGGGTGACTGCGAAGCATTTTATTATTGGAGAAATCGAACGTTCATGGATTCATTGATGGATGTTCCATTAAAATTTCTAGTAAATATTTATTTATATTTTAAGTAGAAACATTCACATTTTATTTAATTACAAATACTACGTATATTATGGACAACTTAGGTTTTTAAAATGTGAATGTTTCTACTTAAAATATAAATAAATATTTACTAGAAATTTTAATGGAACATCCATCAATGAATCCATGAACGTTCGATTTCTCCAATAATAAAATGCTTCGCAGTCACCCCAATGAGATCTATCGGTCGTTACAAAGCTTGTTATTATAAAATCAAAAATCACTTTTCTATCATAAAGAGTTTCAGGTAACGACCGATAGATCTCATTGGGGTGACTGCGAAGCATTTTATTATTGAAGAAATCGAACGTTCATGGATTCATTGATGGAGGTTCCATTAAAATTTCTAGTAAATCTTCTTCTTCTTCTTACCCTTATCCCACATTAGTAGGGTCGGTACAACATGTTTGTCATGTTGTGGTATATGATTTGGCTTAATTTTTACGATCGGCCGCCTGCCTGACATCAACCCTCCTTGGGATTATTTTGTT
>MU159582.1:140869-151168 GCA_015888305.1 Antheraea pernyi | reverse complement strand
AACTATAGGCCCATAAGTTTGACTAGTGTTTTGTGCAAGACCATGGAGAAGATGATAGCAAATCACATACGACAATTCCTAAAACAAGAAAAGATTACCCTGGACGAGCAGCATGGTTTCATCCCAAAACGATCTGTTACAACAAACTTATTAAATTGCTTAAACGAGTGGACACTAAACCACAGCAATGGACAGCCAATCGATATAATTTACTTGGATTATGAGAAGGCATTCGACCGTGTTCCTCTGAAACGCCTCATACACAAATTGGAACACCTTGGCTTACGTGGAAGCATTTTAGCCTGGATATGTGACTTCCTTTCTGGTAGAACATTTCGGGTGCGCATAGGCGAAGTCATGTCCGATCCCCGAAGTGTACTCAGTGGCGTTCCTCAAAGATCAGTACTTGGTCCATTACTCTTTATCTTGTACCTTACGGACCTGAAAAATACTCTACAACTACCATTGTCGCTCTTTGCTGAAGATACCAAATTGTTTGCTAACCCCTGGACCAAATAGCAAGCCATACAAAATGACTTGAACTCAATATTTAAGTGGACACAAGACTGGCTTCTTACTTTAAATGTAAATAAATGCAACATGCTGCACATTGGTAAAAAGAATCCTCATCAAGTATATTATCTTGGTGGAAAGCAATTAACCGCAGTTGACACACAAAGGGATTTGGGAGTTACAATATCCATAAATGGGAAACTCATGTATGCGGAGTTGTGAAGAAAATAGTTTGTACTTTGTATTAGTGGGGAATTTGATTGTACTACTTTATTCAAAAGAAATTTGCATTAAAGCACATAGAATTCTTGCTGAGACTTATGGTGATAATGCTTTGTCAGGTACGACAAGCAGTGACTGGTTTTGACGCTTTAAAAATAATGATTTTGAACTTGAGGTTAAAGAACATTCTGGTGCACTGAAAAAATTTGAAGATGAAAAATTAGAGGAACTCCTCATCAAGACCGATGTCCGTCGCTAACAGAGCTTAGAAAAGCATTACAAGTAGATGAGTCAACTGTTTCAAAACATTTAAAAGTTTTAGGAATGATCCAGAAGAAAGGACATTAGATACCGCATGAATTGAAGCAGATAGATATTGAATGGCGTTTTCTCATGTGTGGACTACTGCTTCAATGGCAGAAAAGAAAAGGTTTTTTGCAGGCATCTGACATTAAAAAATGGATACACTAGGATAATCCAAAGTGTAGAAAATCATGGGGTAACCAATTTTTTTTCTTATTCCTATGATATCTCAAATTTTTTCTTTTATACAAACCTTATCTTGATAGTTACAAACACAAAAAAAGAATTAAGAAAATGAGTGCATCGCTTCTAAACTCATGCTCTTATATACATTTGGTAGTTGATTTTTATTTACATAGATTATATGAAGATATATTAATTCGGATTGATTTCTATATATCATACAATTATACATTTTTAAGTTTTTCTACCCTACATACATATAGATAATATGTGTATAACTTTCATTAAAATCGGTCTATTCACCTACGCGGGATAAGTGTATTAACGAATATATACAGTTTTAATCCGGCAAGACTCTTTTTTCATAAATGTCTTTTTTTTACGTAATAACGTCTGCCCATGAATGCCGGCTGGACGCACGAAAAAACATGACTAATTGTCACGTTCTGCCTGAGTCGAACAAGCGATTGGCCTAAGCATTCGGCTTGTGACGCATCTATCTCGCTTCCACTCCATTGGCCGATGCGTCCGAGTCCTTATCACAGAGTGTATCACGTAAAATTATCGCCCGTAAACCGACTTTAGAGATAACCATTTTTTTCCAAATTTTATTTAATCAAATCATTTTTTGTTAGAAGTAAAGATTTAATATTTAAATATTATTTTGTGTTCAAATTAAATAATTCATCAGGGTACCGCAAACGGATGTTTTTCGACTGTTGGCTTCAGCTCACCCGATGGCTATGGCAAAATTCAACAAGTATTAAACTTGGATAAAGGCTGCTTCAACCACGGAACAGTCGTACACGAAATGCTTCATACCATTGGATTTTATCATATGCAAAGTACATACGACAGAGATGAATATGTGAAAATAATATGGGAGAATATAGAAGCTGGTAAATACTTAGTAATAATATTAAATCAACGATAGTTATTATATCTATTCTATACATATAATAAAAACTAGCCTCTGCCCGCGACTTCGTTCGCGTGGAATAGTTACTTTGGGCTAACGCTAACACGTAGCGGATGCTCTCAAAAGGAAAAAAAACGACTTTGAAACTTTCTACATTAGCTGTACCCGCAGCTCCGCATGCGTATTTTTAAATCGTGTTAAAGAATTATAGAATTGTGAGACTGTGTACAATTGAGGCATATAAAATCAAAAACAGCTAAGTGCATAGAGACCAAATTTGCAGGAAACGAAAAAAATGTTTATCTATTCTCAGAGTTGGAGTTTTACTTATATTCAAAGTTTCAATTTTAGGGAGTGGCATGTATCAATGGCTCTGTGCTTCCAATCGACCAATTAACAATTCATTTATCAACGGATACGTCCTGCCTTACGTCATACAAACACTGAGGTAAAGCAATAAGCATACAAACAATGTACTACTGGCATGAGAACAATTATAGGTTTAAAGTGACAATGAACTCTGAAGTTCATTCATTTAAATATCAACATGACATGATAGGATACTTGTATCTTATTAATGAACAAACGTTCTATTTTTACACGAAAGGCCATAAACACAGACATATTTATCTACTATACGATGCTATACTGATTCTACCTTACCAATGACATTAATAAAATATGAATCGCGCGAGGGTCAAACAAGTCTGGCCCTTGTTAAGTAATCCAACGAGTTTTCATTGAACGATTACTATACCCGTCTACAACAAGACACCTGCATTTATTTGCATAATATTAAGTCAATATCACAGAGTAGTTCATAAACTTTGGCATTGTTTTATAGATATTACATGATATTTATAGCTGTCTTGTCTACATCAAAATAAGTGAATAATATTAATTTATGAGTTAATACGAAGAAAAAAACGTTCATTATTTTATTTCATGTTTTTATATACCTATATTCAAGTAATTGTACTTTTTAATCATACCGAGATATGCGTTAATAAATTGGTGTTGAAAACTAAACTTTTTAATTAATAACATATCGTATTCATGTGTACAATGTACTGATATTTACGCGACTATTGATTTAAATTAGGGACATAGTATTTTTTCAATATGTTACGTGAATGACAGTGACGTCTGTAAATGACGCCCCACTCTGTGCATTCAATAATAACGAATTACTACAAGAGATAAACCAGATCGAGTTTCTTGCCGGTTCTTCTCGATGACTGGGTTGTTTTCCGAAACGGTGGCAGCTTTGGCGTTCGTTCATAAGCGCCTTCCAGGGCCTAAATTGAATAACGGATATTTTAAATTTGAATAACTTGTTTCTTCTGCCTTATAATAATACCATTTGAGAGCAAAAAATTTTCCGATATCATTAAAACCACAAAGAAAAGTAGCTCAAACAAAATAGTTAAGAAAAAGTATATTCAAGTACAGTGGCGACTAGTTTTTCCTGATAAGGGAAGTGTCCCAGTTGCCAGGCATAGTTTAAACCTGTTTACGCATTAATCGACGAATCACCAATGAAGTCTCAAGTCACATATCTGCCGTATGAACTTGTGGCGGCTTTCACAAAAAAACTGGATTATCTATATGTTCACATTCAAATAAAAAAAGAATAATCAAAATCGGTTCACCCAGTCCAAAGTTATGAGGTAACAAACATAAAAAAAAAAATACAGACGAATTGATAACCTCCTCCTTTTTTTGAAGTCGGTTAAAAAGTAGGTAAGTAAATGGACTTATCATTCATTCCGATGATATTATTATTCAATATTTTTTTACGCTGACGGAGTCGCGGACACAGCCAGTCTAAAATAAAATCATAAGGCTATCCTATAAACGTAAGTCATAAAAAAAACAAACATTACGTACGCCTCAAAGGCGTATGTGTCTAGTACTACGAGTATCAATGGCTCTGTGCTTCCAATCGACCAATTAACAATTCATTTATCAACGGATACGTCCTGCCTTACGTCATACAAACACTGAGGTAAAGCAATAAGCATACAAACAATGTACTACTGGCATGAGAACAATTATAGGTTTAAAGTGACAATGAACTCTGAAGTTCATTCATTTAAATATCAACATGACATGATAGGATACTTGTATCTTATTAATGAACAAACGTTCTATTTTTACACGAAAGGCCATAAACACAGACATATTTATCTACTATACGATGCTATACTGATTCTACCTTACCAATGACATTAATAAAATATGAATCGCGCGAGGGTCAAACAAGTCTGGCCCTTGTTAAGTAATCCAACGAGTTTTCATTGAACGATTACTATACCGGTCGCCAACAAGACACCTGCATTTATTTGTATAATATTAAGTCAATATCACAGAGTAGTTCATAAACTTTGGCATTGTTTTATAGATATTACATGATATTTATAGCTGTCTTGTCTACATCAAAATAAGTGAATAATATTAATTTATGAGTTAATACGAAGAAAAAAACGTTTATTATTTTATTTCATGTTTTTATATACCTATATTCAAGTAATTGTACTTTTTAATCATACGAGATATGCGTTAATAAATTGACGTTGAAAACTAAACTTTTTAATTAATAACATATCGTATTCATGTGTACAATGTACTGATATTTACGCGACTATTGATTTAAATTAGGGACATAGTATTTTTTCAATATGTTACGTGAATGACAGTGACGTCTGTAAATGACGCCCCACTCTGTGCATTCAATAATAACGAATTACTACAAGAGATAAACCAGATCGAGTTTCTTGCCGGTTCTTCTCGATGACTGGGTTGTTTTCCGAAACGGTGGCAGCTTTGGCGTTCGTTCATAAGCGCCTTCCAGGGCCTAAATTGAATAACGGATATTTTAAATTTGAATAACTTGTTTCTTCTGCCTTATAATAATACCATTTGAGAGCAAAAAATTTTCCGATATCATTAAAACCACAAAGAAAAGTAGCTCAAACAAAATAGTTAAGAAAAAGTATATTCAAGTACAGTGGCGACTAGTTTTTCCTGATAAGGGAAGTGTCCCAGTTGCCAGGCATAGTTTAAACCTGTTTACGCATTAATCGACGAATCACCAATGAAGTCTCAAGTCACATATCTGCCGTATGAACTTGTGGCGGCTTTCACAAAAAAACTGGATTATCTATCTGTTCACATGATAAAAAATACATCTGTACAGATTACACGTACAACCGTTAGTAATAATATCTCTTCGCAATAATTACAAATACGCTCTATTTGAGTAACGGTATTCTAAACTTATAATAAAAAAAAAACTTATTTATAAATTTTAGACAAATACTAGCTAACCCGCGCAACTTCGTCTGCGTGAAATCTGTTATCTTTCGGTATTTCCAAACTCAAAAATCTTAAAAAAACCTAGAACCTAGAATTCTTATCTTTGTCGTACTGTGAAGATGTGGAATAGTGTCCCAGCCAGTGTGTTCCCTTCCTCTTATGACATGGGGTCCTTCAAACGAGGCGTGCAGAGGCACATATTCAGGTCGGCATGATAGCGACGACTGCCGTTGTTATTTAACACCGACTGTCACCGTTACTTATGGATTTTACTGTACTTTCCATCAGGTAACTTACAGTCACTATGCCGAACCCGTTAAAAAAAAACTCGATTATAGTGACTCCCACCGTTTCCAATAGTGAAACAAAACAATTCAGCGATATACCCTAAAACAAATTTTGTTTGAAATATGAACGACCGCTGAATCACTTGGATATCGTTCATACAAAAATATTATAATCGCGAATTAAAATGGGAGGGTGGGGTTAGGAAATTGAAATTTGAATTTAGGGTTATAAATATTTTTTGATGGAATATTTTAAAAAATCTTGATAGGAACATCTAAATCACCTAGAGGTATAAAATATACTTTACGACCTATTCTCATACGTACCAAATAAACATTGAAAGTTTCATATTAATCGGTTCAGCCGTTTCGGAGGAGTTCGACCACAAGCACCGTGACACGAGATTTTTATATATTAGATTAGACATTCTACAATTGCTACACATATTTTATGATTCGTATTCGCAAGTAAACGCTACTTACACAATTTTTTTACAATTGTTGTAATAGAATTAGAATGAATTTAAAACTAGTAATGTTTTTTATAGTTATAAAATACATATATTAATATTATTGTAGTATATCGTTGAATATATATAGTACTCGTAATTCTTGTATACATTTTATTGTACTAAAATACATAGCGAATTGGATAGAACAATAAGAGATAAACCAGATCGAGTTTCTTGCCGGTTCTTCTCGATGACTGGGTTGTTTTCCGAAACGGTGGCAGCTTTAGCGTTCGTTCATAAGCGCCTTCCACGGCCTAAATTGAATAACGGATATTTTAAATTTGAATAACTTGTTTCTTCTGCATTATAATAATACCATTTGAGAGCAAAAAAAAAATCCGATATCATTACACCCACAAACAAAAGTAGCTCAAACAAAATAGTTAAGAAAAAGTATATTCAAGTACAGTGGCGACTAGTTTTTCCTGATAAGGGAAGTGTCCCAGTTGCCAGGCATAGTTTAAACCTGTTTACGCATTAATCGACGAATCACCAATGAAGTCTCAAGTCACATATCTGCCGTATGAACTTGTGGCGGCTTTCACAAAAAAACTGGATTATCTATATGTTCACATGATAAAAAATACATCTGTACAGATTACACGTACAACCGTTAGTAATAATATCTCTTCGCAATAATTACAAATACGCTCTATTTGAGTAACGGTATTCTAAACTTATAATAAAAAAAAAACTTATTTATAAATTTTAGACAAATACTAGCTAACCCGCGCAACTTCGTCTGCGTGAAATCTGTTATCTTTCGGTATTTCCAAACTCAAAAATCTTAAAAAAACCTAGAACCTAGAATTCTTATCTTTGTCGTACTGTGAAGATGTGGAATAGTGTCCCAGCCAGTGTGTTCCCTTCCTCTTATGACATGGGGTCCTTCAAACGAGGCGTGATCACGCGAACGTGATCAAACGTTATTGACCTAGCAAGGTCAGCTTAAGGCACTCAGCCGATATTTTTGAAAAGATTTTTATCTTAACAACATCTTTTTATCTTATCACGTACATTAATTGGATAAGAATGAACTAACCATTTTTTTTAATACTTTCATCTATAAGATACCCCAAAGTATTGTTGAAATATGTTGCATTTGTATATATGTACACGTGCTAGAAGTTGTTTCTTTGGTGTAACAAGATAAAAATATTTTCAAAAAATTTATCTTTCGCCTTATTCTACGTTTGTAGAAAAAACGACACTAACAATAAAAAAAGTTGACTATAGCTAACTTCAGGGTGACGGCTTTTCATGTCGGTGTGCGCACGCATCGTAAAAATTTACTCTCATCATTTTTCCCTAACGCGCCAAAAGAAGTATAACTTCAAAAGAAACATATTTTTAAAAGTTTCCGAGTCTTATTGTGGTTTTGGTGATCATCTTTGCCTTTGATATCTGTACAAACGTAATATGTAGGATGGCTGTACAGATTTTTAGCAAATGGAAGTGATTCCTTCTCTTGTCTGCAGTTTATCAGACTACTCCATTCCGTCCCTCTAAGTCGTATCACTCTTGAACATTTACATACATCTATTTATACCATCGGCAAACGCAATACATCAATATTAACAAAACCGTAAGAATGAAGTATCTACATTTATTTATTTAGAGCGATAGAATCACTGCCTAATGAGGATAAAATGTTGATAATGGAGACAAATCTGATTGGGAAAACCACGAAATCATGGTCACGTAATTTTATAACGTTTATTAATATACTTTATTTATAAAATGTTCAGAGTTTACTATGTTTTCACAGTTGACCAAAATTACTATAGAAATACTCTTAAGTGGTTTTAATAGTACTTTGTAAGTAGGAGTGGGTCGGCTCGTCCGGAGTAGTACCACCCTCTCATAGATAACCGACGTGAAGTAGCAGTGGTACTACTCCGGACGAGCCGACCCACTCCTACTTACAAAGTACTATTAAAACCACTTAAGAGTATTTCTATAGTAATTTTGGTCAACTGTGAAAACATAGTAAACTCTGAACATTTTATAAATAAAGTATATTAATAAACGTTATAAAATTACGTGACCATGATTTCGTGGTTTTCCCAATCAGATTTGTCTCCATTATCAACATTTTATCCTCATTAGGCAGTGATTCTATCGCTCTAAATAAATAAATGTAGATACTTCATTCTTACGGTTTTGTTAATATTGATGTATTGCGTTTGCCGATGGTATAAATAGATGTATGTAAATGTTCAAGAGTGATACGACTTAGAGGGACGGAATGGAGTAGTCTGATAAACTGCAGACAAGAGAAGGAATCACTTCCATTTGCTAAAAATCTGTACAGCCATCCTACATATTACGTTTGTACAGATATCAAAGGCAAAGATGATCACCAAAACCACAATAAGACTCGGAAACTTTTAAAAATATGTTTCTTTTGAAGTTATACTTCTTTTGGCGCGTGATGAGAGCAAATTTTTACTATGCGCGCGCACACCGTCACGAAAGACCGACACCCTGAAGGTAGCTACAGTCAACATTTTGTTTCTTTGTATTAAAACTTTCAGTGTATTAAATACCTTTTGTCTATTGTTAGTTTCGTTTTTTCTACAAACGTAGAATACGGCAAAAGATTTATTATTTTTGAACTGACTACGTTATTGACCTAGCAAGGTCAGCTTAAGGCACTCAGCCGATATTTTTGAAAAGATTTTTATCTTGTTACGCCAAAGAAGTATAACTTCTAACGCGTGTAGATAAGTACACACATTTTTTTTTAAATCTATGTGTCGTAGAAAGTTGTATGTGCCAAACATGTATCAGAAAATGAAAGATTACTGGATATGAATTCTTGTTATACAAAGAGCTTGATCAATATCCTATGAAATACCAGATGGACTTCTTTGAAGAAATGAGCTGGTAACATTGAAGTCGGCCACAATCACGCAAAAGCACATACAAAAGGCACATATAAAAGTCGAGTTATAGAGAATAAGCTCTTAAAAATTGGATATATCACGTACATTAATTGGATAAGAATGAACTAAACACATTTTTTAATACTTTCAGCTATACGATACCCCAAAGTATTGTTGCGAGTTATAGAGAATAAGCTCTTAAAAATTGGATATATCACGTACATTAATTGGATAAGAATGAACTAAACACATTTTTTAATACTTTCAGCTATACGATACCCCAAAGTATTGTTGAAATATGTTGCATTTGTATTCACAAAAGACCATTTCTTATACATGCTAAATATAATATCAACCAGGAAAATCTAGAGTAATTCAATAATGAACTAAGAAATATTATATGGTAAGCAACTCGACTCTAACCACAATCTTTATTATCCGTATAGTAAAATTTATAGGTCGATAATATTCTAGGATAATACAGTCTCTAGTTAACGTTTTATGTCACGCTAACTTGATCTCAATCATCCGATACGAAATATATATAAGAGTTGTTGAGGTATGTATGCTTGGTACACATATATGTTTCAACAACTCATAATGTATGAACAGTTAGCTTAGCGTAGGTTAGCTAATTTATGTGGAGGGTGTCCGCGTCAGGGTGGGGACCCAGATGAAGTATCTGGGCCTCATCCTGGACGGACGCTGGCGGTTCGAGCCCCACTTTAAGGGGCTCGGACCGCGCGTAGTCAAGGCGGCAGCGGCGCTTGGACGACTCCTCCCCAATACGGGGGGGCCGGGTGCCGTCTGCCGCTGCCTCTACATGGGGGTCGTTCGGTCCATGGCCGCCTACGGGGCGCCGTTGTGGGTCGACGCCCTCAGCGCTACCAATATCCGTGCGCTGCGAGCTGCGCAGCGTACCGTGGCGTTGAGGGTGATTCAAGGGTACCGAACGGTGTCCTCGGCGGCGGCCATGGTGTTGGCCGGCTCCCTTCCCTGGGAGCTAGAGGCAGAGGTGCTTGCCGCCGTATATGAGTATATGGCGGCCAAGAAACGAATTGGGGAGCCTCTAGCTCCCAGAGAAATAGAGGAAAGAAGGAGAAGAGTGAGGGAGGAGATGGTAGAGAGGTGGAGGCAGGACCTGGCAGACGCGC
>MU159582.1:121050-140304 GCA_015888305.1 Antheraea pernyi | reverse complement strand
ATCCGATACGAAATATATATAAGAGTTGTTGAGGTATGTATGCTTGGTACACATATATGTTTCAACAACTCATAATGTATGAATAGTTAGCTTAGCGTAGGTTAGCTCAGATAGGTCGCGAATTGCATGTATCAGGCAACAACCAAAGCCGAGGTGTGCCGCGCACCCTTGAGCTAGTTGCCCAAATAAAATCGGCTGAGTGCCTTAAGCGCTCGCCTTAGTAGTCCGGTAAAGCTGTTAAGACCTTGCTAGGCCAATAGCGTAGTCAGTACAAGAATGTAGAATGTAGAATTTAACTTCCTACAAATGTTTCACTAACATTTTGTCTATAGGTTCAGCCATTAATTAAATAACAACAAAAAAAAAGTTATTTTTTCCATTTTCGAGCACTCAATCTTAAGTAATTCCTGAGTTTGAATGATATGACAGCAAAAAATACTGCCAAGTTATAAAAATTAATAATATAACAATCAAACTTTATGTGTATTTCAAATGGGAAATCTTCTTTAAACTCTGGGAGAGTACTTAGCGGTAATAATATTAAGGGCTGAAGTTAACAGGCAATTCTTTATTACGTATTTCCAACAACATTTTGCTTTCGAAACATATAATATAATTTATAAAAATATATTTTATAATAAATTTTATAAAAATATAAAAAAATTAGTGTATTAAAACAAACAATATAAAAAATATTGTTGTTTAAAAAAAGCACCCTAATATTAATTTAAATCTTATTTATATCAATTTAAACCCCAATTTCTTTCATATAACTTTTAATTTCATAATTTTTTTTTAGATTTATAGTTTTTATACACTGAGATGGAAGTTAAAATTTTGCTGTCCATAAGGTTTTTTTATATGGTTTTAATATTTAATATGTACAAAATTTGAAGATCTTGAAAAATAACGTAAAATATTAGGAATTGCTAAAATTAGATTTAGCTTATTTTGAAATGTATCTACACATATTTAAAACCTAATAACATTGGATTTATAGACACAAAAGCATTGTGGTGTTGAGGTCGTTGAATTTTATAAAAATAATTACAACCTTTTCAATGTGTTTTTTTATGTCATAAGTGGCAAACGAGCAGGTGGGTCATCTGATATTAAGTGATCACCACCGTCCATGGACACTAACAACACCAGGTGTCGCAAGTGTGTTGCCAACATTTGGGGGGAAGGGTTAGGCGAGAGGAGAGGAGAGGGGAGGTGGGCCTCCGGCGCTCTCACTGACCGAACGATACGCAACAATGCAATGCACTGTTACTTCACGTTGGTTTTCTGTAAGAAGGTGGTACTACCCCGGGTGAGCCGACCCATTCATGCTAATACCACCAGCAATAGTTTCGGCGTGGCTCTACCACCATAAAAATAATATATACTTATATAATGATAAAAATATTAATAACAAATGTCAATAAAGTAAAACAGTGTAATACTATCACAATTAGAATGAATTATTTATATTAACATAATCACTAAAAAATCGAGTACCTAAGACAAAATTTGTAGTAAATGACATTTAATGTCATTACCAATTACTTAATACCCGATAGAATGAATTATGCACAGACCTACATGACATGACCAAAATAACAATACAAGGATGACCTAGAGAATCAATTAGTAGTACTTCAAATTCAATATAATAACCTGCTTCCTTGTTAACACAAACCTTATTTTTTACCATTCAATCATCACCTTGGTGTTAAAATTACAATTCTAAACAGCATTTGCTTTTACTGGTAAAATTGCAAAACAGGATTGTGTTTGATTTTTTTTTTGTTATTGTTGCACTGCAAGCTGACTACACTATGCCTGATGGTAAGCACAGTACAATCCAAAAACAATGGCGACCATTGAGTGACACACTATCCATCAGTGGTCACCACTGTCATGCATGCTGCATACGCACAGGCTGATCCCCAAACGCGATCTGCAGAAATGAATCACCATGACGGACTTTTTCGCCATATACATAGTGGCTGTGACCCAGTCAGGCTGTAAAACCCTACCCACTCCGCTATCGCCATTGCCTCGTTCGTTATTCAGCAGGGTGCACCATGTGCAGGTGAGGTTGGCTGGGGTGTCTCAAGTCTTATGATGCTACTCGACACCCCTTAAAATTATAGGAGTTTTTAGATAACTTATCTCAAACAAGACCACAGAACTAGCTAACCATTTAATTATAAGTTACAGATTGTGTTGGATTGCTCTGAACACCAGTGGGTTGACAGCACACACAACGGTGATGGTAATTCCATGGTAGATATGATTGTCTAAACAGTATTATGAATATCGATAGTACATTCATTCAAATTAATGTAATTTACTCTAGCCATGTTAGCCATATACCATGTTACATGTACATAATATATAAATATCTTGACTAATCTTTAACAAGGTGAACAAAGCTAAAATCTAGCAGATAACTCTAGTAATAAATATTAAGAAGCATGTCAGACATCTTTAAAATACTAATTTCACCATCGATCTATTAAAATTAAGAATCAATACCTATTTATAAACAGGATTATTATAGAATGATGGTGCAATTAGTATTTTAAAGGTGTCTGACATGCTTCTTAATATTTATATGGGCATCCGCCCATAATATATTTATCACAATGAGATTTTTTATGAACTCTGTGGATATTGGAAAATAAAATTATATACTTATTACCTAGGGGTGTGGAACCAAAAAAAGACAGTGGGTTGTGTGACTACCCTGTAAATGGGAGGACACGTTTTGAGATTTAAGGGTTGTTTCAAATTATTATATTTCAAGTTAACTATTATTTTAACTAAACGATTTTTTTTTCCAACAAACTCATATGTGTGTAATATAAATACTTAATTCCAAAAAAAAAACATAATTACAAATACATAATTTTAGGTTTTCCTGATTTCAAATTACTTAAAAACTTACAAATCTATAGGTAGTCCTTTTTTTTCATGTGGAAATTCTTAACACACATCCCACGGGGCATCTAATGATGGATATGTTATGTTGGACAGATTAAAACATATGTAGTCCTAGTAACTTACTACTTAGTGCTAGTAACTATCTACCAACACTAGTGGTCAAAGAACCAATGATGATATTATAGTTATTCATTAACAACATATCACATTAAAAAATTAACAGGAAATTACCAATTAATAAACAGCTTATATCATGAAAGCTTTAAAAAAATACAATACTAAAATAATCTGACGAACTAATTTCATTTTAAGTCTTGTTGTCTACTACGTATAATAATAATACACTACTATTGCCTCAAGATGACATTTGATAATGTGTGCAAATTCTACATTTATTAACTCATTTGTTCAATAATAGTTAAGAAATTGAGGTGGTCAGCACTTTTAAATTATTGGTAGGGGTTATTAAGGTCTTTAAAAGTTCTTAAAGCAAACATAGTCAAATCATATGAATGTAGATAACTTTCCAAAACCAGTATTAATTTTATTTGTAAACATTTTTTGTGTACAATTGACCAATTGTAATCCTGGCCATTCATATAACTGTAAATTCAAATATACGAAATTCAAATATCAATAGATAAAGATAGAAAATCGTAAAAAAATTAACTCACCTATGTCTGTTATGGGAGCTTTGGTGCTATACCCCTTTAAGTGTCCAGAATCTGAATCATCAAGCAATTCAGGGTTCTCTGGTAATCCAGCTACCACGAAATAATCAGCTACTTTACGATCGTCCATCTTCAGTTCTGGAAGGTTTAAATTAAGTTTTCGTAAATGTTAGTATGACAAATATTACTTCCAGAAATTATAAAATACATGCTTTTTGTTATTACTTACTTATACTTAAAGTATGATTATAGTAACATTCAAATATTAACTTTTACATTTTATGATACAAAAAGATGCGAACAATTATGAAATAAAAAAAAACATTTTACAAGAAACCCCTGAAGTGTACATAATAAATATAATAAAGTAGATAGAAACACTTACTTTTTCTCTAGACTTTAAGGTGAGACATATATTGTTTTAAAATTATTATAACATTTTAATATTATTATACTTTATTTACTGAAAAATATTACATTTCAATGGAATTTTCATAAAACGTCATTTTGCCCGATCCGACATGACAACATAATGACAATAATTGGATCAAGTATTTAGGTATATTGGTACAGAGTATATTTGTCAAAACCACAGACTAACGTACTACAAAACATAGATAATTATAACACTCCGACAGACCCGGTACCTATACATATAGTGCGTTGAGTTCAAAGTTTTGAATGAAGAACCGAATTTTAATATAAAGGTACAAAATTTAAATCATAGTTACAGTTTTTTTAACTTCGGCCTAATGCTTTGCTTCTGTAAGTAAAACCGTAAGTCTAAGTTAGGGTTATATTGTTGAGTAATCTGATCGGACGACCTTACCATAATGGGATAAAATACATAAATGTTTTACACAGAAATTGAATTTATCATATTATTTTGCTTACATAGTCGTATGGAATTGCTATTTTTATTGGGCAACTAATTTTCTAGTATATTATTACTGCCATTGTCGAGTTGGTACCTAATGATATTACAAGTTTCCTGCGATCAGTTCATCAGACTAGGTCCCCTCAGCAGCTGCTCAAGCCTAGGTCCGTTCCCTCGGCGTGGAGCCCTTGAGTACGCTGCTCGCGCGATACAGTGACACAAAATCTTACATCACTGCGACAACATTACACATATCACTTCCACACACGTGCACGCATACACGCTTACACATGCAAGTGGAAGGGTTTTATTTTTTCCCTTATCAAACTGAAATAGTTTAGAATATTATCCGATACGAAATATATATAAGAGTTGTTGAGGTATGTATGCTTGGTACACATATATGTTTCAACAACTCATATATGTATGAATAGTTAGCTTAGCTTAGGTTAGCTCAGATAGGTCGCGAATTGCATGTATCAGGCAACAGCCAAAGCCGAGGTGTGCCGCGCACCCTTGAGCTAGTTGTCAAAATAAAATCGGCTGAGTGCCTTAAGCGCTCGCCTTAGTAGTCCGGTGAAGCTGTTAAGACCTTGCTTGGTCAATGGCATAGTCAGTTCGAAAAAAAAAACTGCGATAATTTCAATGTTATAACAAGATAGTGGACCTTTGTTAGAAAGTTTTTGTGGTAAGTCGGAATCCGTGCTCTGTGGTATTATTTCCTATCCACTTCACTTGTGCATAATAACCAAACAATATTACGTAAAAGACCAGCAATGTCACAGAATACATAGCCAAATAACACAACACAATGAAATTAAAAAACCACTACATGACATTCCGAGATCCTGCCAAAAACATCAATTGCTGTCTTGGTCAAAAATTTGTTCCAAACTCTTTTATCTAATCTACCATACTGGTTCAATAATGAAACTTTGTAGCTATTTAATATATTTTTCTATCTCTTAATCAAATTGAAAAGTGATGAGACATAACTTTCATACCCACATCAATTTTCCAATAAGACTTCTATTACTATGAGAATAATGTATAGCATCTAATTAAGAAATAAATGGCTTGATTATAAAAGGAAAACCATAAAAAACACCGTAATTAAATAGAAACATTTTAATTTATACATCAATTACAATTTCTTTTTGGGCCTTAACAGATGGTGCAAGTATGTTGTCATTAAATTCTACTTGATCTTTACCAAGATTGACCTGTGCCCCAGACATTAGAAGATTTATAGCACCTTCTAACTCGCTGATTTTCTTGCAGACATCTATTTCATCTTTCACATGTTTAACCAAGGAATTGTACAGGGACAAATTACGATCAGAAAAAGTTTTTACTTGATTTTCAAACACATCAATAAAAACATTTGCTGCATCAATAATAACCCTGTTAAATCTAGTTTCTCCCAAATTTTTTATGAAATATTTCAATAATGCCCCTATACATTTTTCATTTAAATCATCCATAGCATTATGGAGTGTTTTTCTTCTCATTAGTTCTTGAATTACAGCTGTCGTCTTTTCTGGATATTTTGTAACTATTTGTGTCTTTAAAGCAACTGACAATGCTTTACTGAATTCCATTTTTCTTATGTGTTGATCATATTCTGGAATTTTAGTAGTTCCATGATATTTAACAACCATATCTACATTTGAACTTGGAACATTATCAGGAGTAAATTTCAAAAAGTTTCTTTTATTTTCATTTTGCTGTGCTGGTTGTTCCCTTTTTCTAATAGATATTATTCCATCTACCATACCAACAGCTAAAATATCATCATGTTCTGATATAGCCATACTAAGTATAGCATTGGGAAAATCTATGTTGTGGACGACTTTAAAAGTGGTTATATCATATATCTTGACATGTCTGTCTAAAGAGGCAGACATGAGTCTACTGTTGTTGCTTGCAAGTCTGAGTGTTGTAACTGTTTTATGATGTTGAGATATATTGGTTAGTAGTTTACCTCCATTAAATATATCCCATACCTTGATTTCAGTACCTCCAGCACTTATAAAAATACCTCCAGAAGGTAGAAATAGAGTAGATTCTACTGGACTACCATGATTTACTGTTAAAATGGTTTCATGTGACCTGCAATCATATAGTTTTACCAGGTGATCATAACTCCCTGATAATATAATATCAGGAGAAATAGGACTGGCAGCGCCAGCCCGTACATAGTCTGTATGTTCTGCAAATGTAGCAATTTTCTCCTCTGTAGCTATGTCCCATAAGCAGGCAGACTTGTCATCTGAATAACTAATGATTTTCAGTTGATCTTTGGTGAAAAATGTTCTATGTACCTAGAAATATAAGACAGATATTGAAATTATTGCATTGTGCTATTATTTGTACCTATAAATTTGTTTATGTGTTAAGAATTTTTAACATGGTGATTAGTGTAAAGATAAAACATATCTTAATATTTAATTTGAAGTTGCCAATTATTTGGTTTGTATCATTTAGGAAAGTCATACTCACTGGACTACTGTGGCCATTAAAAACTCTTAGAACATTTTTAGACTGCACATCAAACAGTTTAACAACTGCTTCTTGACTACCGGCTACTAACAATCGACCATCAGCCCTGAAGCATCCTCCATAAGCAGCTTCAACGAATTTAGAAATATTCTTTGTTACTACTTTTGTAACTGGATCATATATCTGAAATTAGAACATTTTATGGTACATTTTAAACACACATAAGTAGCCATAATCATATTATAGTAAATTAAAAATCTATTTAGGAAAAGACAGAACTGAATCTATAGATAATGTTTTTTAAAGAAGCCAAGTCAAAGTGTAGAGAACATGAATTTTCTTAAATCAATACAATAAAACCTAAAATAGTATTATGATATTGCTCTAAGTTAAACTTATTTTTACTTAACTTCAATCACATACATAATTTTATCATTATTTTATATGTCACATCACATTGTATAAAATCAAAGACAGTAAAGTGGAAAGTGGTATGAAAAGCAGGAAGGTAGTAAATATATGAAAACATAATTTTCTTTTTATTAGTATTGTTGACTTTAGATTAAATATATCCAAAGATTATAGTAAAATTTTCACCATAGTTATCTATGGCTGCTATAAATATTTATTAGTTCTTTAAATGCTAAATTATACATTGGACCTGTTGCTTTTGATTTTATACAACTTTTATATTAATAAATCTTTAAGAGGTCCTTACCCTCAATAGCTTATTAGGAATTTAATAAAATTATGATATATTGAATCTTCAAATTGATATGTAGGAAAAATTAATAGGAAAAATTCTCATAAATTAAACAACTTCATGTTAGACGTGTATTTTACTATTTTAGCAGGTTCTGGCAAAGTGACTACTATTGCTAAATGCAGAAGGTTTATAACAAAATAATGCATCTGACTCTGTGTAGACTTAGAAATGCTTTAGCAGCTAATTTATTTGAGTAGGGCTGTCATTTTCATATGTGATAAAACAGCAAATGTGCAAAGGATTACAGAAAGTGAATATATTATTAAAATACAAATAATATTAGAGTACAAAAATATAAGTATCTACTAGAAATTAACAATAATATCTAAGTAATAATATAATCAGAATAATAAACTAAGATGAAAAGAAATTACTGCAATATGTATGTTTGTTGGCACTGTTGTTCAGACCCAAGTAGGATATTGTGTCCACCTGGGTGGTAAGTTTTTAGGAGTGGCTCTACTAATCCAAGTAATCTCTGTCGATCTGCTATATAAATAAAACATTTAGCTTATTGAGAGAGCCGTTTTTGGTTTCTCATGTAAATTGTTGCACACAGTAACTTTGTTTGTGAGCACAGCAACTTTGTCTGAGTTTTGTGCCGTTAGACTGTGATAAAGTGCTCGTGTTTTCAGATATTGAAACTGGAAAACCATTGTATTACTAGTCCTTGTTTTTTAAAGTGCATCAATAGGCTAAAATTATTTATATTGGATTTTACCTGCACTCTGACTGAACACGTTGCGGCGAAATAATATGGTTCGATTGGATTAAAATCCAGATAATCTATTGCACCAAACTCTTTCACGAGAACGGGGAGCTGAAATCATCAACAGTAAAGTTATAAATTTAGTTTTTAAGTCATATATTATAATACATCTTAATTATTAACTTACTCCTAGTTTCTTCCAATAAATAGAATCGTTTGTAAGAACTGACGACGGCTTTTGAAATACTGCTTTATTTGTTTTCTTGAATGGATAAGATACATGAGCCATTTTTTCTTACATATATTATCCTTATAACTTATATAAATATTTTACATTACTCCAAAAAAATTCACGAAATGTAAACAATGCAGAACTTTACCACGTTGTTTTGACAACCACAATCACAGAGACCACCATGACAAATGTTAAAGTGTGGCCATTTCAATAGAATCCAAATTAATATTTATTCACTCATGGCAATATTTTGTTAAATAACCAATAGATCTACATGAAGTCCTATCCATTGATATTAAGTGTTACTTGAATTATTAAATGCGGAACTATTTTATACGAGAAAAGGTTTTGTATAATATGTAATAAATCATGGACACATGTTAATAGATTATATTATATGCTTTGACCAAACTGTTGTTAGTTGATGTTATAATAATTAAAAGATATTACAAGTACAAATAATAGAATGTATTAATGTAGGAATACTGTTTTTTTTTAAATTATAACAATATTCTTTTTAATAAAGTCATACAGGTAAAATAATATTTATGTTTATTAAACTTCATATAATTATTTATCTCTGTATCATACTGTCAGACATCAGCCTGAACGACTAATTTTTTTTTTTCTCGAACTGATTACGCTATTGACCTAGCAAGGTCTTAACAGCTTCACCGGACTACTAAGGCGAGCGCTTAAGGCACTCAGCCGATTTCATTTGGGCAACCAGCTCAAGGGCAAAATAATGCATCTGACTCTGTGTAGACTTAGAAATGCTTTAGCAGCTAATTTATTTGAGTAGGGCTGTCATTTTCATATGTGATAAAACAGCAAATGTGCAAAGGATTACAGAAAGTGAATATATTATTAAAATACAAATAATATTAGAGTACAAAAATATAAGTATCTACCAGAAATGAACAATAATATCTAAGTAATAAACTAAGATGAAAACAAATTACTGCAATATGTATGTTTGTTGGCACTGTTGTTCAGACCCAAGTAGGATATTGTGTCCATCTGGGTGGTAAGCTTTTAGGAGTGGTTCTATTAATCCAAGTAATCGCTGTTGATCTGCTATATAGATAAAACATTTGGCTTATTTAGAGAGCCGTTTTTGGTTTCTCATGTAAATCGTTGCACACAGTAATTTTGTTTGTGAGCACAGCAACTTTGTCTGAGTTTTGTGCCGTTACACTGTGATAACGTGCTCGCGTTTTCAGATATAGAAACTGTTGCTTTTGATTTTATATAACTTTTATATTAATAAATCCTTAAGAGGTCCTTACCCTGAATAGCTTATTAGGAATTTAATAAAATTATGATATATTGAATCTTCAAATTGATATGTAGGAAAAATTAATAGGAAAAATTCTCATAAATTAAACAACTTCATGTTAGACGTGTATTTTACTATTTTAGCAGGTTCTGGCAAAGTGACTACTATTGCTAAATGCTGAAGGTTTATAACAAAATAATGCATCTGACTCTGTGTAGACTTAGAAATGCTTTAGCAGCTAATTTATTTGAGTAGGGCTGTCATTTTCATATGTGATAAAACAGCAAATGTGCAAAGGATTACAGAAAGTGAATATATTATTAAAATACAAATAATATTAGAGTACAAAAATATAAGTATCTACTAGAAATTAACAATAATATCTAAGTAATAATATAATCAGAATAATAAACTAAGATGAAAAGAAATTACTGCAATATGTATGTTTGTTGGCACTGTTGTTCAGACCCAAGTAGGATATTGTGTCCACCTGGGTGGTAAGTTTTTAGGAGTGGCTCTACTAATCCAAGTAATCTCTGTCGATCTGCTATATAAATAAAACATTTAGCTTATTGAGAGAGCCGTTTTTGGTTTCTCATGTAAATTGTTGCACACAGTAACTTTGTTTGTGAGCACAGCAACTTTGTCTGAGTTTTGTGCCGTTAGACTGTGATAAAGTGCTCGTGTTTTCAGATATTGAAACTGGAAAACCATTGTATTACTAGTCCTTGTTTTTTAAAGTGCATCAATAGGCTAAAATTATTTATATTGGATTTTACCTGCACTCTGACTGAACACGTTGCGGCGAAATAATATGGTTCGATTGGACTAAAATCCAGATAATCTATTGCACCAAACTCTTTCACGAGAACGGGGAGCTGAAATCATCAACAGTAAAGTTATAAAAGTTAGTTTTTAAGTCATATATTATAATACATCTTAATTATTAACTTACTCCTAGTTTCTTCCAATAAATAGAATCGTTTGTAAGAACTGACGACGGCTTTTGAAATACTGCTTTATTTGTTTTCTTGAATGGATAAGATACATGAGCCATTTTTTCTTACATATATTATCCTTATAACTTATATAAATATTTTACATTACTCCAAAAAAATTCACGAAATGTAAACAATGCAGAACTTTACCACGTTGTTTTGACAACCACAATCACAGAGACCACCATGACAAATGTTAAAGTGTGGCCATTTCAATAGAATCCAAATTAATATTTATTCACTCATGGCAATATTTTGTTAAATAACCAATAGATCTACATGAAGTCCTATCCATTGATATTAAGTGTTACTTGAATTATTAAATGCGGAACTATTTTATACGAGAAAAGGTTTTGTATAATATGTAATAAATCATGGACACATGTTAATAGATTATATTATATGCTTTGACCAAACTGTTGTTAGTTGATGTTATAATAATTAAAAGATATTACAAGTACAAATAATAGAATGTATTAATGTAGGAATACTGTTTTTTTTTAAATTATAACAATATTCTTTTTAATAAAGTCATACAGGTAAAATAATATTTATGTTTATTAAACTTCATATAATTATTTATCTCTGTATCATACTGTCAGACATCAGCCTGAACGACTAATTTTTTTTTTTCTCGAACTGATTACGCTATTGACCTAGCAAGGTCTTAACAGCTTCACCGGACTACTAAGGCGAGCGCTTAAGGCACTCAGCCGATTTCATTTGGGCAACCAGCTCAAGGGTGCACGGCACACCTCACCTTGGCTGTTGCCTGTTTCATGCAATTCGCGACCTATCTGAGCTAACCTAAGTTAAGCTAAACGTCCTGTTGAAAGTATGTCATATGGTGGACTGTGGTGGTTCGCAGATCTGACTGTCCCTGATCAATTTTTCATACTGCCTCTTATCACAAGTGCGACAATGTGGGCAACTATTGAACTTGGAGTTGACGGAGGTCGTCTTGAAGCTCAGAATATGCAAATAATGAGGTACTTACTTAGAGCTATACCTCTGGTTATGATACCGTTCACAATCAACTTTCCGGGCGCTATCCTGGTTTACTGGTGTTCAAGTAATTTTATATCGCTGGCACAAGTGGGATTGCTTAGAGTACCTGCAGTACGAGATTATTTTAAAATTCCCAAATTAATGAAGCACAGTACAGAAAATCTGCCGATAAAAAAGAAGGGTTTTGTAGCTGGCGCTAAAGAATCATGGACAAATTTGAAGATTTCTAGAGATTTGGCAGATAGGCAGAGAGTTGACGAGATGATATTCACAAGGGCTGGTAAGGGTCCGTTACAGAAAACTTATAAAAACGATCCAACAAAATTATCAAGTATTCAAGCCAAATCAAAGTAGGTTTCAGTAAATAACATAGCATTTAATGTAGCATTTTATTGTGATTTATGTGTAAATAATAAAGTTGTTAAAAATATTCCATATTTTTGTTTTGGAAATAAACCTCCTGTTGAGTATTTATGAATTTCAAAGGTAGAACATGACTTGGGGCTTACTGTAGATAATAAAATTTTACTAATCCATTTAAAACTCCTTATATAATGTCCAGGGCTGTAGCTAGAGTCAAATTTGAGGTAAGGCGGCATTTGTTACAAGTAGGGGGGAAGTAAAACAATTATCATAATTGATGTGACCATCTTATGTCACATACTGTGATATGTTCCGAAAAGTTTAGATACCTATCGCTACCTTTAAAAAGTCAAACTATGAAAACACAATTTTATTATAATAAATTATTTTAGTTTTTGGTATTTTTAAGGTAGGACATTGTGATTTCAAGGTGGAGCATTACCCCACAATTTACATATATTATCCTTATAACTTATATAAATATTTTACATTACTCCAAAAAATTTCACGAAATGTAAACAATGCAGAACTTTACCACGTTGTTTTGACAACCACAATCACAGAGACCACAATGACAAATGTTAAAGTGTGGACATTTCAATAGAATCCAAATTAATATTTATTCACTCATGGCAATATTTTGTTAAATAACCAATAGATGAATTCCTATCCATTGATATTAGTTGTTACTTGAAATTTCAAATGCGGAACTTTTTTATACGATAAAATGTTTTGTATAATATGTAATCAATCATGTGGTGTGGTTCTGTGGTGGTCTATCCCACAGAGTAGTAATTCCCACAAAATACTCTGTTCTTTAGTCTGTAGTTCATAGATACTGTAGTTCAGCTGCCACTGTCAGAAATGTGCGGTAACAAAATATCGCGAAACTGATTTTGTATCAATTTGTTTAATATTCTATTATTTAATTTAAACAGTCATGTTCAAGCTACTAAGTCGTCACGGGCGCCGAAGTGTTATTAAAAGCTTATTCTGCGAGAAGTTTGAGGTTAGAAAGGCAAAAGTATATTATGTTTATTCGTCAGCTGGAACTTTAAGGTTTGCTTCTACTGCGAGCAATGACGCTGTTAATATTTTGGATAAAATACCGGAGCCACCACCGGTACCAGATCCCGCAACATTTACTGATCTATCAGAGACTGTACAGTCACTTGCTTCAAATGGCGAGCCCTCACTTGCCAGTCTTGGTTTAGGAGGTTGGAGTCCAATCGGAATGGTCCAAAACTGCTTGGAGTATCTTCATGTATCACTCGATATTCCATGGTGGGGTGCTATACTCATCGGAACTGTAGTTGTAAGAGTCACCATGTTTCCTTTAGTTATTATGTCACAAAGAAACTCGGCCATTATGAATAATAACTTACCAGAAATGCAGTACCTCCAGATGAAAATGACACAAGCAAGACAAACAGGTAACCAATTAGAAGCAGCACGTTATGCTCAAGAAATGATGCAGTTTATGAGAGAAAAAGGTTTGAATCCTCTCAAAAATGTTATTGTCCCACTTGCCCAAGCACCTCTTTTTATCTCTTTCTTCATGGGCTTGAGAGGGATGGCGAATTGTCCTGTTGAAAGTATGTCATATGGTGGACTGTGGTGGTTCGCAGATCTGACTGTCCCTGATCAATTTTTCATACTGCCTCTTATCACAAGTGCGACAATGTGGGCAACTATTGAACTTGGAGTTGACGGAGGTCGTCTTGAAGCTCAGAATATGCAAATAATGAGGTACTTACTTAGAGCTATACCTCTGGTTATGATACCGTTCACAATCAACTTTCCGGGCGCTATCCTGGTTTACTGGTGTTCAAGTAATTTTATATCGCTGGCACAAGTGGGATTGCTTAGAGTACCTGCAGTACGAGATTATTTTAAAATTCCCAAATTAATGAAGCACAGTACAGAAAATCTGCCGATAAAAAAGAAGGGTTTTGTAGCTGGCGCTAAAGAATCATGGACAAATTTGAAGATTTCTAGAGATTTGGCAGATAGGCAGAGAGTTGACGAGATGATATTCACAAGGGCTGGTAAGGGTCCGTTACAGAAAACTTATAAAAACGATCCAACAAAATTATCAAGTATTCAAGCCAAATCAAAGTAGGTTTCAGTAAATAACATAGCATTTAATGTAGCATTTTATTGTGATTTATGTGTAAATAATAAAGTTGTTAAAAATATTCCATATTTTTGTTTTGGAAATAAACCTCCTGTTGAGTATTTATGAATTTCAAAGGTAGAACATGACTTGGGGCTTACTGTAGATAATAAAATTTTACTAATCCATTTAAAACTCCTTATATAATGTCCAGGGCTGTAGCTAGAGTCAAATTTGAGGTAAGGCGGCATTTGTTACAAGTAGGGGGGAAGTAAAACAATTATCATAATTGATGTGACCATCTTATGTCACATACTGTGATATGTTCCGAAAAGTTTAGATACCTATCGCTACCTTTAAAAAGTCAAACTATGAAAACACAATTTTATTATAATAAATTATTTTAGTTTTTGGTATTTTTAAGGTAGGACATTGTGATTTCAAGGTGGAGCATTACCCCACAATGCCCCTCCTAGCTAAGGTCGTGATAATGTCTATGTAATTTGAAGAAAATAATAGTTAAAGTTTTTTAATAGAATCAATAATACGAGAAAGAAGAGTTTAGAACATACTGCTTTAATCCTTACATTGTAATCTATTTGTAAACAATTACATTTTATAAAATTAGCACTTTTTGTACTACTTGCTCCAGGAAGTAGTACTCTTATGGCAAAGCAACGGGTGTAGGCGATCCAAGACCATAGCGGCTTTATTTCGTACCTGAACGACTAATCGTATGTGGTCAGTTTATTTACTTCATTCTGTGGTGGTAAATCCCACAGAGTAGTAATACAATATACTCTGTTCTTTAGTCTGTGGTCACAAATTTATACAAAATCAGTTTCGCGATATTTTGTTACCGCACATTTCTGACAGTGGCAGCTGGACCACAGACTAAAGAACAGAGTATATTGTATTACTACTGGCGGCATTTGTTACAAGTAGGGGGGAAGTAAAACAATTATCATAATTGATGTGACCATCTTATGTCACATACTGTGATATGTTCCGAAAAGTTTAGATACCTATCGCTACCTTTAAAAAGTCAAACTATGAAAACACAATTTTATTATAATAAATTATTTTAGTTTTTGGTATTTTTAAGGTAGGACATTGTGATTTCAAGGTGGAGCATTACCCCACAATGCCCCTCCTAGCTAAGGTCGTGATAATGTCTATGTAATCGAGCCCTCACTTGCCAGTCTTGGTTTAGGAGGTTGGAGTCCAATCGGAATGGTTCAAAACTGCTTGGAGTATCTTCATGTATCACTCGATATTCCATGGTGGGGTGCTATACTCATCGGAACTGTAGTTGTAAGGGTCACCATGTTTCCTTTAGTTATTATGTCACAAAGAAACTCGGCCATTATGAATAATAACTTACCAGAAATGCAGTACCTCCAGATGAAAATGACACAAGCAAGACAAACAGGTAACCAATTAGAAGCAGCACGTTATGCTCAAGAAATGATGCAGTTTATGAGAGAAAAAGGTTTGAATCCTCTCAAAAATGTTATTGTCCCACTTGCCCAAGCACCTCTTTTTATCTCTTTCTTCATGGGCTTGAGAGGGATGGCGAATTGTCCTGTTGAAAGTATGTCATATGGTGGACTGTGGTGGTTCGCAGATCTGACTGTCCCTGATCAATTTTTCATACTGCCTCTTATCACAAGTGCGACAATGTGGGCAACTATTGAACTTGGAGTTGACGGAGGTCGTCTTGAAGCTCAGAATATGCAAATAATGAGGTACTTACTTAGAGCTATACCTCTGGTTATGATACCGTTCACAATCAACTTTCCGGGCGCTATCCTGGTTTACTGGTGTTCAAGTAATTTTATATCGCTGGCACAAGTGGGATTGCTTAGAGTACCTGCAGTACGAGATTATTTTAAAATTCCCAAATTAATGAAGCACAGTACAGAAAATCTGCCGATAAAAAAGAAGGGTTTTGTAGCTGGCGCTAAAGAATCATGGACAAATTTGAAGATTTCTAGAGATTTGGCAGATAGGCAGAGAGTTGACGAGATGATATTCACAAGGGCTGGTAAGGGTCCGTTACAGAAAACTTATAAAAACGATCCAACAAAATTATCAAGTATTCAAGCCAAATCAAAGTAGGTTTCAGTAAATAACATAGCATTTAATGTAGCATTTTATTGTGATTTATGTGTAAATAATAAAGTTGTTAAAAATATTCCATATTTTTGTTTTGGAAATAAACCTCCTGTTGAGTATTTATGAATTTCAAAGGTAGAACATGACTTGGGGCTTACTGTAGATAATAAAATTTTACTAATCCATTTAAAACTCCTTATATAATGTCCAGGGCTGTAGCTAGAGTCAAATTTGAGGTAAGGCGGCATTTGTTACAAGTAGGGGGGAAGTAAAACAATTATCATAATTGATGTGACCATCTTATGTCACATACTGTGATATGTTCCGAAAAGTTTAGATACCTATCGCTACCTTTAAAAAGTCAAACTATGAAAACACAATTTTATTATAATAAATTATTTTAGTTTTTGGTATTTTTAAGGTAGGACATTGTGATTTCAAGGTGGAGCATTACCCCACAATGCCCCTCCTAGCTAAGGTCGTGATAATGTCTATGTAATTTGAAGAAAATAATAGTTAAAGTTTTTTAATAGAATCAATAATACGAGAAAGAAGAGTTTAGAACATACTGCTTTAATCCTTACATTGTAATCTATTTGTAAACAATTACATTTTATAAAATTAGCACTTTTTGTACTACTTGCTCCAGGAAGTAGTGCCCTTGTGGAATCGACTCCCAGCGGCGGTATTTCCAAACAATTATGAATTGCAAACCTTCAAGAAACGAGTGTACACTTTTTTAAAAGGCTGGCATCGCACTTTTTACTCCCTCGGTGTTGCTAGTGTCTATAGACGGCGGTGATCACTTACCATCAGGTGTCCCATCTGTTCGTTTGCCTCCTATAATATATATTAAAAAAAAGGAGTACAACAGATTCTGAAGTGTCAGATTAATAAAGAATTTTGAATTTGACAGATCCCTGTGGTCCTTGCATCTGTTTTGTTAACACAGATGGTGGTTTAAGATGAACAAGGTACTGGTCTAATATAAACAAAAAGGTAATAATTATTGCCAAAATACAACAGTTCACATAAATGACTTTAAAAAAATTAGTGTGTGCGTTAGACAAGACAGTATTTTTTTTATTTGTCTTTAGGCCTCTTCCAAAAATTTCACAATTTTGCCAGTGTCATGTACATTAAAAATAACTGCAACAATAATACAACAACAAAAGATTTGTAGTTGGTTTCAACCAACACCGTTTATGTCTAACATAGAAGAAAAGGACAATACACTATTGGGATTAGTAAGTTCCTAAACAACTAAGTTAGTAAATATATACCATATATGTATACATATATATCTAGTACAGGTAATTATAATGCAACAATTAATTGGAGCTTAATTTTATTCATATTAATAATATATTTACAAATAAGGGTAATAAAAGGAGTGAAGGAGAGGGAGAGGAGGAATTGCATACAGGTGGGACGGGATATCTCCTGGTGAAATATATCATATAACGATACGCGCCGATTTGGACAATTAAAGAAAATATGGTCCAGATTTCCTTCATCTAAACCACATTCACCAGATGGACAGGCGTGCAGGCATGGCTCAAACCAATATAATTCTTATAGCATCTTTTAAAGTTATAATATTTATTTTTTTATTTCTTTATTTATTTTCTCATATTTCGATTACCTATTTTTATATTCGTATCCGTATAGTACCGTAACTGAGTGTATGCTGCGTTTTTGGTTTCACTGCTTCCATTCTGTATACCAGTGACTAAAGTTTATAATGATGAATTCAATCGAATGAAGTCATATCGGTGGAAACTTTGTCTCAAATCTCGGAGCTAGAAAAAATCTACTGTTTAAGTGGTAACGTTCATAATTCATTTTCGTCAAATTCGGAAACAAAGAAAAGCTCGCAAAGAGGTTACCGTATGAACAACAGAATCGCGTCGAAGTTTGTCTTTAAGTCAAACAAATGCACATTATTGCAGGTTTCCAATCTATATCAGTCAATGCGATGTACGAACACCTTATTACTGCGACACCATCCCATAAAGTGTGCAAAAATGCATTATTATAGTTTTTGGTCCATAAAAGATTAGAGAACATTCTACAAATTATACGTTCCTTTTCACAACAACAATACTCTGTACCTATTAATCTATAAGTACTTAACCGAGAACACAAAGAACTAGCAAGAACAATATCCAAAGAATATTGGAATACAAATGGGTGTGCTTCCAAAAATATGTATTGTTAGCGACGAGTGTCGGAATGTTTTCGACGGAAGTAATAATAAAGAGGGGAAACCGACGCTTCAACAAAGCAAACTCTCAAAGGCTGAAAGCTTAGGACGCAATTACAAATGTTAAGAGCGAAGCGCTATAGTTCAGGATATTTTATTAACAGTCGCTTATTTAGACATTATTTTTAGGGAATTGTTGAATGTTATTACGCAAAATGACAAATTACATTTAATTTATTATTAAGTACTGCTAATAAGTCGTACGTAAATGTTTATTATTGACGCTATGATTGTTTAGGGGCTTAAACTTTAAAGGACCGCGTATCGAGATGAATAATGTTTTTTTGATATCAAAAAGTGGCAAACTAACATGTGGGTCACCTGATGTTAAGTGAACACCACCGTCCATAGACACTAGCAACACCAGGGGAGTCGCGTGTGCGTTGCCAGCCTGTGTATGGGGGAGGGGGTAGGG
>MU159582.1:104813-121030 GCA_015888305.1 Antheraea pernyi | reverse complement strand
TAGGGAAAGGGAGAAGGGAGGTGGGCCTCCGGCGCTCTCACTGACCCAACGAAACGCAACAATGCAAGCACTGTTACTTCACGTCGGTTTTCTGTGAGAGGGTGATTAGTACCCCGGGTGAGCCGACCCATTCATGATGAAACTACTAATAGCTATAGCGTGGCTCTACCACCTACAAAGTATGACATCTTATAGGTTTCATTAGCACTAGACATTTTTTTTCGAACTGATTAACGCTATTCGCCTGGTTGGCTTTTGGAGCTTCACCGGATTAGGCGCTTCTCCAAAGTATTTAAACGCCTTGATCTTTCTCAGGTGGTAGGTTAGGTAACTATTTAAAGGTGAAATTCATTCAATCATAGGAATATGTTGCTTCTAGGCCTTGGCTTTGACAGCATGAGCATATCCAGCACTGGTTAGTTATGACCATCAAAAATGCATAACATAACCAGCAAAAAGGTAACTGAAGAATAAATTCATAGGGTAATTAAATACATTATGTAAATTGTAAATTACATTTTAGTCTGGGGAAACGACGCTATTGTATCATATTGTAACTTCGGCGATAGTATAAAACTATACGTAAATATCAAAGGAACGCTCTTTGTATCAGAAACTTCTTGAAATATTGACTCGTTCGGGAACTTGTTATCGGTTCACTTGCGACACACGTGTAAGTCTTTTTGTAAGTTAACGTGTTTATGTGGAGCAAAACTTACGTCCTACTTATTTACTACATTCGCAAATCGTCTTACAAGTCACTCTAGCTTTTATAAGACTTTATCATGAATAATGTACAAACTAAGTTATTTTCAGTTTGAAAATATTGTAGTGCGGTCTTTTATGAGTTGCATTCTAATGAGTAATTGTTTATTTAGTGGTAAAATTATCAACGAAAATGTATGTACGTACGTAGGTTTGAAATCTAAGAGACTATTCATATATGTACTTATATATATTTCTTAGACCCTACTATGGTCTATCAGAAATATAGAATTTAATTTCATTATGCGTATTATAATCTTGTTAAGAATTTTTGTAGGCTGGTCTAAAAAACTCATGTTATCACCAGGTATAAGAAAATACTCAATATCTAATGATTTCAAAATATATTAACTTCGTCATAATACAGTGAATAGATTCAAAACAATGTTTATAAACTTATAATTGGCATCGAACTCGTCAACTTTATGTTTATTGTTCCCAAGAAACTATCTTAAAGGGGCGTCTAACAATTTTCAATGATTGAATAATCCTATTGATTTAGTACAGAACTAAATATAATGATAACTTGGTTAGTTAGTAAATTTAAGGATTCTATCGACTAAATAATTTTTGATAATTGAGAACACACTTAAATTAACGAACTAACAAGCATTCAAATTTACCCAATTAATTTTAAAGTTAGTAGTAATATGCAATGGAAGTTTCTTACATACTATTATGGATTTTCGTAAGATGCTAATAGGATAACAGGTAACGGCAATTAAGAAGAATTTAAGGTAAAAAGCGGCGACAAACCAATATAGACATTACTGTGTTCTCTTTACGATAAAGTAATTTACTCTACGTTCGAATTCGAATATTATTCGGTACACAAAAGAACGTATGTGTAGATTTAACTCTTTGATGAACACTCATAACCAAGGGTGGACATTTTCAAAATGCAAATTGAGCCAATAAAAATTTCAGTAAGAAGCTCAGTATATTTTATGTTTTGTTAGTGTATTAGTGGGCTCGGCAGACATTGTCCTGCCCTGAAAATAAATGAAAAAGTACTCGAATTAGTTTGTAGCTCCACCTATTGGTTCTAATTATGAATCTAAACGATGACCTACTCAAACACACACCAAAAATACCATCAATCCAGCAGTTTAAAGTTTATTTTAAAGAATTATATATATAAAGATTTAGAAATATAACGATCTTCTCTAAAAGATGTGAGCGACGTGTTAATGTTAATATTTTCCATATTATCATGAATTGTGTATGCATATTATAAAACAAATTAATTGAGTCAAATTACAATTTTTTTTCTACTTTGACAACCAAGAATGGCAAGAATATTAATGACAATTAATTATAATTGCCATTATCAAGTGGGTAAATGTTACGTGTTTTAGATTTAACGACTTCGGTGGTTTTAGTGTTTAACAAAATGGCGGCACCCGTTGTTAGAACTTTCCAGGGTGTTTTTGTTACATCTTGAATTGATGTACCATATTATTTTATTTCTCCTATTGACAGTTACCATACTATTTACGTAAAATGCCTGTAATATTATATTATGTACGATCAAATAATTGTACTTTACGGATAAAATATAAAAATCACTACACGATAGATTAAGATTATACCAAAAACTCCAAAATAGAATATAACCATATAAAAACGATTATTGGTTAAAGGAATCAAAGGACGATAGAAGATAATATGCACGTAAGTATATCCTCTTACATAACTCAATTCCGACGGTGTTAGTTTTCCACCTAGTCCCTAAAGATTTATTCGGAAATTCCTCAGAACAAAAGGATATTACAATTCTAGTGATATATGTTACACCTGTGATGACAGACATGTCACCCGGGACTGAATTCGAATTTACTTCTACGGTAATCTAAGTTGGCGACAGGATAAAAGCATAGAAATAAAGCAATATTCATATATAAGTATATACTTAACTTTAATTCAAATTATATTTTCGCCTCAGAAACACAAAAGCGTAAGAAAAAAGAATTGGTTCCAAATAGCTAGAATGCTTTACAGGCTGGTTATGTGTGGATTGAAAAACCGGCAGATTATTGACTGTTTGTGTAAAAAAAAATATTTTTTTATTTTGTTGCTAATCACTGGGATGACATAAAGAGAAAAAAAAGTTATTTTTATAAGGTGTTAATTTATAAAATTTACATAAAACATTTTTTAAGGCAATGTAAATAGTATTTTGAAGAACATTAACTCCTGCGACTGACTGGATATGATTATATTTTACAGTAATGTTATTTTTGACTACAGAATATTATATAAATTATATTCGCCTTCAAAGTACTCATTATAGGTCATGGATTAATATACAAAATGATAATCACAGAAACAGTGTAGGTAATTTTGCTCGTGAAATATTAATGTTACTTCTACAATATTCAATTTTATCAATAGCTTTTGTTCATGCTCAAAATCACAACCGCAATACTTGGAGCGTGACACCTACGCAAATACGTCATTGGGACCACACCAAAAAGTTCGTTACCGACAGTCATTGTAAATAAAGAGGATTCTTTATTTTATTTTTGGAAATCTCCTAGTAGATTATTACTGACATTTTCGAGTAGGTTATTAGAAATTTCTTGCCATCATTTCAATCAACTAACAAGATGGCGACCGTCTTGTTAGAACTTTCCAGGGAGTTTTTGTGGCAAGTCAAAATAGATGCTCCGTGGTATTATTTCCCATCCAATTCACTTGTGCACAATAACCGAATTATATTATGTAAAACACCACCAATATCACAAAACAATGAGCCAAATAACACAAGATAATGAATAAAATATAAAATCCATTACATGACATTCCAAAATCCTGCCAAAGCCTTCGAGTTAAGAGAATTAAATGCAAATTTACGGACGATGCATATTATTATTTTCTCTTAAGCGAACATATGTAACATATATATAAAAAAGGCGCAAACAACCTTTCGTTAAATGTCTTACAATTTTATAACGTTATTAGATTAACAGCTATACTACCTCCTATAGTATTGATATGAGGGTGGAGCACAGTCGTTGTCTCAAGTTTTAAGGATTTGTCCACGCAGACCCTCAATCTTAACGGCCCGTGGGAGCCGTAACATTGAAATATGACTATTATTACACGAGTTTATAGCTGTTTTATTTCATTTCTTCACCATAACGTTTCGTATTTTATTTATTTGAATGTATATTACAGTTTTTGCATTTATTTCCTATAATGAAGGTAATTGTGTGAAGTTATGTCGCCATTAAAATAAATAATCGGATTTCTTAAGTTTTTTCCTTGTGTTAGATAAATGCAACCATTATATATGTTTTCTTTTATCATAGGAGGCAAACGAACAGGCTGGTCGCCGGATGTTAAGTGACCACCGCCATTCATAGACACTAGCGGCACCAGAAGAGTCGCAACTCAGAGGAGTGGAGCCTGTAAGAGAGCCTATACTAGAGCGAATGCCCAGTGCGTTGCACGCATAGGTCATGAACTCGTAAGCCATCCGACTAATAGTCGAGTCTACTGGAGTCTGGCCAAAGCTATTCAAGCTAATTTTTGTCTTCCGATGTTGCCGCCACTGAGGAACTCTGATGGAGCGCTGGCCTACGAACCGCAAAAGAAAGCAACACTATTAGCCAATCTCTTTGCGGCTAATTTCTGGCTCGACGATCGAAACCCACAACCGCCTACTGTTCCTTGCTGCGATGTCACTATGTCGAAATTAAGACTCGGGCAACGTGACGTACTTAAACAACTGAGATAGCTCGATGTTCAGAAGGCTAGTGGTCCGGACGGTATCCTAGCGATTCTACTAAAACATGTGCAGCCGAGTTAGCTCCAATACTAACGCGTTTGTACCGCCTGCCTTATATCTCTAGTGTCGTGCCTCGGGCTTGGAAAGAGGCTAATGCAGCCGATTCCGAAGAAGGGGGATCGGTCTGATCCTAATAACTATCGATTGCCGTAACACCCAGCTTGTCCGCTACCTGGAAGATAACTCATTGATTAATGATCGACAATATGGCTTTCGCCAAAACCGTTCAACGGGTGATCTTCTAGTATACGTACTGTACCGCTGGGGGAGGTAATTGACAAGCACGGGGAGGCCTTGGCAATCAGTCTCAACATTGTCAAAGCCTTTGGTAGGGTCTGGCACCATGGTCTTCTCTCCAAGCTTCCAGCGTACGGACACCCTGACAATTTGTGCAAATGGATCTTTAGCTTTCTACATGAGCGCAGAATTCGTGTTCTTGTCGAAGGATGTAATTCGCAGGTCATATCAGTCAATGCTGACGTTCCTCAAGGCTCTGTATTTTCACATATGCTGTTTCTTCTGTATATCAATGATATGTTGCCTTCGGGGCGTAATCATTGCTATGCAGACGATACTACCATCCACGAGAGCTATTACAGCAAGCTTTCTTGCAGTCGGGGAGAAACAGAAAAGAGACGGCAGGAACATGTAATTGAGCTCGGCCGATCCTTGCTTCACATATCAACGTGGGGAGCAAGTAATGTGGTCGAGTTTAATGCTAATAAAATACAGTTGTGCGCGTTTACCTGCAAAACATCTCCATTTACCGCCCTTCCTACTCTTCAGAATGTCACGCGCGCAATATGAGACAGTCTCAATATCTTAGGCATAGATATTCGCAGCAACCTCAATCCTAGGGATTACATCGAAAGCGTGATCTCCATTGCATCTCGGAGACTCGGAATCCTGAACAAGATGTGACGGTTTTTCACGCCCGATCACGGCCTTGCGTGTAATACTGTTCGCACCTCTGGGTAAGTTCCGCCAAATACTTACTGGACGCCCTGGACAGGTTGCAGAGACAGGCTGTCCACGTTGTTGATGATGCAGACATTACAGAATTTATAGAGCCGCTTCAATTACGCAGTGACATTGCCTCACTAAGCGTGTTCTACCGTCTGTAAGCACATCGAGAAGGCATCAAAGAACATGTTTTAGAACTATATTTTGCAATACTTTTTATAAATCATTACATATAGAAAATATTAACATACGAATAGAAAACCCAATTACCTATATTAAATGATAACAATGTATGCCAGAGCCTGTCAGTTTCTGTAACTATAAATTTATCGGAATAATTTGTTTCCGAACCACTGAAATTCGAGTAGGGTTGACAATACATTTTTTATTGTACCTACAACATAAATCACGGTAGACCCTTCATACGATTTGAAAGAGGTAATAAAGTTAGATTATACATCCTAGACATATGTAGATTTCAATAATAACGTTAAAATCGTTAAAAAAGTGCTCTGGATTTAGTGACAATCTGGTGACGATCACCTATAATGTTACTTACGCTACCATACCATTTTTTTTATAGTAGCATGGCAAAACGCCTGCAATGTGCCTGATGGTAAGCACAGTACAATCCAAAAACAATGGCGACCACCGAGTGACACACTACCCATCGTCGGTCGCCGCTGTCAAAGCCTGCGAAAAGCTGGATATGCACAGGCTGATCCCGAAACGCGACCCGCAGAAGCAAATCACTATGACAGGCTTTTTCGCCATATACATAGTGGTTGCGACCCAGTCAGGGTGTAAAACCCTACCACCCCGCTTTCGCCTCATTCGTTATTCAGCAGGGTACACCATGTGCAGGTGAGGTTGGCATGGATGTCTCAAGTCTTAGATGTTATTCGACACCCCTTACACCCCATATGCGTTATTATATATTTTATAAAATAGCTTATTAAATATCTTGTGATTGTCTTATCAATTACTGCGTAATAAATCCCAGAGACACAAAGATGAGGCTGCTTTGTCTTATTAACGAACTGCTTATAATCGTTCTTATAAAACCAATAAATAGTACGGTTGAGTGTAAAATCTATTTTACGTAACGACCGATTTGGATGTCTCAAGTCTTAGATGTTATTCGACACCCCTTACATATGCGTTATTACATATTTTATTAAATAGCTTATTAAATATCTTGTGATTATCTTATCAATTACTGCGTAATAAATCTCGGAGACACAAACATGAGGCTGCTTTGTCTTATTAACGAACTGCTTATAATCGTTCTTATAAAACCAATAAATAGTACGGTTGAGTGTAAAATCTATTCTACGTAACGACCGATTATCGTAAAATCATCAGTTTCGTTTTAACGCCATCTATTGTTTATTCTTTGTATTGCATTACATTAGTAGCTGTAACGTTTTTCACGTTTTGTCTGCAAAATCAAAATGTCCTTTGTTCGAAGTCGTATAAAGAATGGAATAAAATAATTATTGATAGACTAATTTTGTTCATATGTTTTTGTCGATCAGCTATTTAAATTGCAAAACTTATAAAAAGAAAATATCAATTTGCCAAAATAAAACCACAATAGAACAATGATTCAAGAAATGCCGTATAGTATTTTAGAGAATTATAATAATGCCTTGTGATGATGCTAACCCTACTCTGACCCAAAGATAATATCGCTATTAGGATGAATATTGGCCAATGTGGTAATAGGTAATTCAGATAGAGAACGTTTATTACAATAATTACTTTGTTACAGTCAATGAGGTGATATTCTTTGCAAAGATAGTAATTATGTTTGTAGAATGTAATAAATAATTTCTCATTTAACAAAATATTTATAATATAAGGCGTTATTTTACATTTTCACTTACGATTTCTGAAACAGTAAAGTTTTTATATGAGTTTATTAGCACACTTATTTAGAACCCAGTTTTAATAAAGGCATTTAAAAAAATTTTAATCGTCTTCTGCTGTGAATCTTTCTATCCCCTATAGTATATAAGTAATTGAAAACAATTTTGACTATAACAATACTTATTATATACAGATTTGAAAGCACAAATTAAATCACTGTGGATACCTGAAATATTGCAGAACAATGATTCAAGAAATGCCGTATAGTATTTTAGAGAATTATAATAATGCCTTGTGATGTTGCTAACCCTACTCTGACCCAAAGATAATATCGCTATTAGGATGAATATTGGCCAATGTGGTAATAGGTAATTCAGATAGAGAACGTTTATTACAATAATTACTTTGTTACAGTCAATGAGGTGATATTCTTTGCAAAGATAGTAATTATGTTTGTAGAATGTAATAAATAACTTCTCATTTAACAAAATATTTATAATATAAGGCGTTATTTTACATTTTCACTTACGATTTCTGAAACAGTAAAGTTTTTTATATGAGTAACTCCGTTTATTAGCACACTTATTTAAAACCCAGTTTTAAATAGAGGAATTAAAAAATAAGTATTTTAACCGTCTTCTGCTGTGAATCTTTCTATCACCTATTATATATAAGTTATTGAAAACAATGTTGTCTATAACAATACTTATTATATACAGATTTGAAAGCACAAATTAAAACACAGTGGATACCTGAAATATTGCAGTTATTTTTTCACATAACATAGTATAAGTTGGCACGCGTATACAAGCTTGCTGTAACGTCCGATAATTTTAATAAAACTTAGAAACCGTGAACTTGTGATGCTTTCATGTGTCCGGTATACCAAGTCAACCTGATGAATCAAGGTTAAAATGAAAATCAAAAATAATTTGTTCAATTTAGGCCCTAACAAGGCACTTATCAACGTCAACGTCTACCACCGGTTCGGAAAACAACCCTGTCATCGAGAAGACCTATATCTTTTTAACATCTTCTTTATATATAAATTTCTTCTGTACGTGCGTATGTCACTGAACTCCTCCTAAATGGCTGGATCGATTTTGATGAAAATTTGTATGCGTGTTCGAATGGATCCGAGAATGGTTTAGATTCACAATTGGATCCGGTAGGCGGTGCTGCGGTTGAACTTTAGATTTTCGAATTTTATTATCAAGGCAGGACAACGTCCGCCGGGACTGCTAATATGTATATATATTTATAATACGTTGCACGTTACAATCGTATTTAGTGGATGCATAGAGAGGAGTTAATTTCAGTCATCACTATCGTTCACATATTGATCCATCCTACAATACCCCTTTGACACAAAAACCCGCCGATAATTTTAATAAAACTTAGAAACCGTGAACTTGTGATGCTTTCATGTGTCCGGTATACCAAGTCAACCTGATGAATCAAGGTTAAAATGAAAATCAAAAATAATTTGTTCAATTTAGGCCCTAACAAGGCACTTATCAACGTCAACGTCTACCACCGGTTCGGAAAACAACCCTGTCATCGAGAAGACCTATATCTTTTTAACATCTTCTTTATATATAAATTTCTTCTGTACGTGCGTATGTCACTGAACTCCTCCTAAATGGCTGGATCGATTTTGATGAAAATTTGTATGCGTGTTCGAATGGATCCGAGAATGGTTTAGATTCACAATTGGATCCGGTAGGCGGTGCTGCGGTTGAACTTTAGATTTTCGAATTTTATTATCAAGGCAGGACAACGTCCGCCGGGACTGCTAATATGTATATATATTTATAATACGTTGCACGTTACAATCGTATTTAGTGGATGCATAGAGAGGAGTTAATTTCAGTCATCACTATCGTTCACATATTGATCCATCCTACAATACCCCTTTGACACAAAAACCCGCTTGACATAATGCTAACTTACAGTCCGGCAAATCGTTAATATGTAAATATTTCTATCTGTCGTTATCTAACAATAACTAATTCCATACACACACGAAAGCATAAAATTAGATTTCTCTACATCATTATTCTTTCATTATATCAAATAGTTACAATCAAATACGCTTCACAGATATTTTGAAAGGAAATTACTCGGGTACAGAGGGACATGCAAACGACACCGTTTCTCTGAGAGTCAGTCGTTTCGCGAAATAAATTATTTCCAAGGGTGTTGTAAAACGAAACCGGCACCAGTTGGTATTTTGAATAAGTAAACTATCATTACTTAATACTTTTGACCAGGAAAGTGCTTTAATATTTTCTTATTATATTTAAATGTACTTGGTCTTTTTCAACAATATTAAAGGAAGTTAAAAAAAAAGAAAGGTTATTAAAATGATCTCTCTTGTGATTTTTTTTTATATTTAGAAATGCCAATGATGACAAATCAAGACTAGGTAGGTGTCTTGGGTTGAAATTTCTAGCCTGCTGGAAACGGCAGGCATCCCTTACACCTCCGCTGTGAATACCGCTGTAGGTATTCAGGTGAAGGTAGCCACGTCCACCGCCCATCGTGACCTCACTCGGTTCCTTCGGGACAACCAGTGGGGTTATTTCACGCACTCTCTCGAAGAGGAGCGTAAACTACGGGTTGTGATCCGTAGGGTTCCTTCTGAACTCTCGACTTATGACATTTCCGACGACCTCAAAGAACAGAAGATTCCTGTTCGCGAGGTTCATCGTATGCGCTCTCCGCGCACCAGGGCTCCATATGACATGGTTCTCGTTGTCCTCGATCGCACCCCTCAAGAGAAAGCGATCTTCAATCTCACATCCCTCTGCGGCCTCTCCGGCGTTATCGTCGAGCCGCCGCGCAAAACGTCTGTGCCCTCGCAGTGTCACAACTGCCAGGTGTACGGACACTCCGCACGAAACTGTCTCCTGAAACCCAGGTGCGTTAAGTGCCTTGGCGACCACTCCACTAAGGAGTGTTCTCGCACTAAAGACTCCCCCGATCCCCCGAGCTGTGTTCTGTGCCGCGGCGTGGGTCATAGCGCGAATTATCGCGGATGTCCCCGCGCCCCGCGCACAAAGCGCCCTCGCTACCCCAGGCAGGTGTCGCCGTCTAAGGCGGTCGCCGCTCCCGCCCGCCCTCGACCCCCGCCTTTCATGTCCCGAGAGGCCTTCCCGAGCCTGCCGAGCACGTCTCGTGCACCGGCAGCGTCCGCACCCGCGACTAGCGCGCCCCCCCGCCCCTACCGGGCCCCTCAGGCTCCGTGGGCTCCTAAGCCCGTGTCCCAGCCCATTCCCAGACCTCCGGCGGCTAATCCTTCACAGGATCACCCCGCCTATTCCTTCTCCCTATCGAGTATTGACTACACAGGTCAACTACTCATCTTCCACGAGATCTCGGAGATCTCGGCATACGAAGAAACCGCCCGAAATCCTCTTCTAGGATCCGTCACTGCAATACATAGGTTTCCAGCCATCGCGGCTACATTACAACGGCTCGCGCGCGCAGCTGTTCAAAATAAATAAATCATATAAGATAGAGTGAATCGCGTATTTACGTCTATCTTCCCCTAAAAACGACCGTTCAATAATAATAATTTTTGTTATGTCTATTTTTAGATTTCGGCGCCGTCGCTGTAAAGTAAATTTAAATTCGATCTTATTAAATGCGTGTTCCGTCCACGCTTTTGTAATCGATCCTTTTTAGTTCCCACACACATCGCGGTTCTCAGTAATATTTCGAGCCTAGGTCGTCCCCGCGCGGAGCCCTCGTGATAATATTTTCGCGATACAGTGACTCATCTACATCACTTGAACACACATATGAGATCATCTCTCTCACACACGTGCACATACATACACATGGTGGGAGGGTTTTGTTTTTTTTCCCTCAACGAACTGAATCGAATAGGTTTAGTTCGTTTCATTCCGATATACACGTATTCATTTGTGAATCATGCAATTTCGACTGTATGGTTCACAAATGTATATATGTATGAATAGCTTAGAATAGTTAGCTAGGTCAGACGCGACTTTTTCCAGGTAACATCCCAAGCCGAGGTGCGCATGCGCCCTTGTGTATGTTACCTAAAAACCAAATCGGCTGAGTGCCTTAAGCGCTCGCCTTAGTAGTCCGGTGAAGCTGTAAAGACCCTGCAGGGTCAATAGCGTAGACAGTTCGAGAAAAAAAAAAGACTAGGTAGGTGATTACGGTCCAGGATGTTACGGTTCATTTTTTAGAGTAGATTCCTTTGAAGACGGTTTTTTGTTAAAACTTTTATTGTATTTATTATAGCAACAAAAAAAACTCGACACTTGTATTTTGAATAAAACTTTGTGTATTTTATCTCGCCTGGCAGCACTGATGTCGGTTGAAGTACTTTTCACATCTATATGAGATATAATAACAATTTAGTAACAGCTCTAATGTGGTTTCAATTTCAATGTAGAACGGAGTAAATACGTATAATTTTCAGTTTCCGCGCTAATGTAATATGTTTTGTTTGTCCGCTATTACAAAATCATTCTGATATCGTGATTCTTGTCGTAGTTTGATATTAACCATAGTATTTATTGTTTAAAATTTGTAAACAAAAAGGCAAATTTCGACCAAATTTGGAAAGAGTAAGAATTTCTATTTACCTGGAAACCGGGATCAACAAACACGAGAAAGGGGTTTATAGAAAAAACTTCCTTTTTCCTTCCTATTTACCCCTAAGGCGTTTCTTTTTACCCCTCTCTCATGTATATTATCTTCAGTTTTAAAAGATGTACCAGTAGTTTGAATTCTGAATAGAAAGGTCAAATTCATTCAATATTGGTACAATCCTCGTCAAAACAAAGTTATAATATCGATCGATAGGAATCTAAAATTGGCTTTTATCATTACATAGTATAAAACAAAGTCTTCTACCGTGTCTGTCTGTCTGTTTGTTCGCGATAAACTCAAAAACTACTGAACTGATCTTCATGCGGTTTTCACCAGTGCATAAAGTGAATCACGAGGAACATTGGTATATAATTTGTCAAGGATTGTTCTATAATTAGGGCGAGACAACGTCGGGCTCGCTAGTTTACCCTATAAGTTGTTTCGATATTATACATGTAATATGTATTTATACCTACATTTGTGTTCCACGCAGCTATATTCAAAGCGGTCAAAAATTTTACTCAAATTGTACTCAACTGGTTGGCACTAATAATATGTCAAAGAACTTCATTGTATACAACAAAATGTACAACAACACTTATATGTTCAAATTAAGTTTTTAGAAGTCTAAAATGTGTTTTAATAATATGCCCATTTTAACAGCGTATGTCTTAATATTAGTTGATTTATGTATACTCAAAATAAAGGAGGACAGTTTAAAAAATAGTAACGTTTAACCGCATCAATTAACTAGATAGAAATTTATAGACAGGTTTATCAAATTTTCGGGTATCTTTTCAACTCCGTAAATTCTTTTCTCCCTTTTTCACGGTACCTGAGCTTTTGGTAAAGTGAGATATTGTGATCAAATAATGAAACCAGTGTAATGAAAAGATATTTTCTATGTCTCTCTTGGCTAACTCCCTCGCATTGAGAATCTGAAAACATATATCGTTTTGTTCCAGCAGCTGCGTTTGACAGCCTTTTACTTTCTAGATTTAATAACGTCTTCAGTGTTATTGTTACCTCCCGTGCGGATAAATGGTAGCAAATAAAGAAATATTTCGTGAACAATTGAGTTACTGGTATTAAATACTTTAGTCATTATCTAAGAGAAAAAAGATTGGTATATAAAAAAATAGGTTCTCCTTTATCGAAATAAATCTTAGAATCCAGCGCAAACAATTGTGTTGATTCGTGTTACTCAGTTATTTGAAAATAGTTTCTACTGTGACTTCGTCTGCGTGATTTTCGATCGAATTCCCTTTGTAATCAGCAATTTTATGCAATAGTGAAAAGTAGTGTGAAATGTAACCCAACTTAACCTAACTTTCTCCAGACGTCAGCGTACTTCTTTGGCAAATTTCATTGCTATTATTTATGGGATTTACCCGTGAAAAGTTATATGACAATTTTCTTTCATGTTTGTAATGGTAAGCGTGGATTAGTAAAAGTACTGATTATCAGGAAATATAAAAAAATTGGTTGTCTGTAAAGTCGGCTTACGGACGATAATTTTGCGTGATAACGTCATAAGAAAACATTGATGGATTTATGAAAAAATTGCATACTTTAATGAATTTCATTGAATTATTTTATATATGGATATATCCGTCACAAGCCGAACGCTTTAGGCCAATCGCGCCTCTCTATCGCTTCTTCGCTTGTACGCTCGGCTCAGGCTGAACGTGACGATGAGTCATACTTTTTCATACGTGCAGCCGGCGTTCATCGATTTATAAGACGTTATCACGTCAAAAACTTTTTTTTTTTTTTTTGATATCTGATTTGTTCCAATCGTTTATATTTTTGTTATTCAATATAATTGCGTCGTATTTCAGTTTTCGTCGCTAGAAACGACGAGGTCTGTAATATTTGACATCTAACGCCACAGGGACAAAATAAATGTATTTATATGGTGTTTCCGAATACAAAGTAGGTGGATGCAATTTCGGGGAATGATCTGATGGTTTCAACCGACTCGCGACATCTGCGTCTTGTGGCATTTGCTTATTGGGAAAAATTGTCTTGAACGATGACTTTCCGTTTCGTATACATTTAACAAACGCCAATTTTTGTTTAATGTCATGCTACTATATTGTTTTGGTTTGTGTTAAAAATGAATTTAACAATATACACATATAAATGAAATTGTAGTGTCCATTGTTTGTCAGAACTAATCTAGAAAACTATTCTGACGTGACATTTATTGCTATTTACAGGAATAGTGTAAAAGTGTTCGTCAAGTGGTCGAACCTCGACCATAAAGAAAAAAAATTGTTTTCATTTTTTTTATCATAGGAGGCAAACGAACGGACGAGTCACCTGCTGGTAAGTCACCTCCGTCCATAGATACTAGCAACACCCAGGAAGTCGCAAATGCGTTGCCAATCTGTGCTTGGGGGGAGGAGGGGGGAGGGCAGGTGGGCCACCGGCGCTTTCACTGACCGAACGAAACGCAACAATGCAATCACTTTTACTTCACGTCGGTGTTTCTGTGAGAGGATGGTACTACCCGGGCGAGTTGATTCATTCATGCTGAAACCAGTAATAGCTTTAGCGTACCTCTAGCACCTATAATGATAACAATAAAGCTCATCAACAGCTACAAAACACAAAAAGAATGAAGAAAGTCGGTTGAGAAACAGAGAAGGGAGATGTTCTTAACCGTTTCCCCGCTGCCTTTATACATAGATTACCTAAGGGACAGATCATTACGCTATTCTGTAGAAGCAGTAGTGATAAACGTAAAAATAAGTAATAGGATTATAAGTGATAAGTTGTAATAACAAGATTATAATTAAAAAATATATGGTCTATTTGCAATTGTGTAAGGGGTGTCGAATAACATCATAAGACTTGAGAAACCCAAGCCAACCTTACCTGCACGTGGTGCACCCTGATGAATAACGAAAGAGGCAATGGCGAAAGCGGGCTTGTAGGGATTTACAGCCTGATTGAGTCGCAAACACCATGTATATGGCGAAAAAGCCCGTCATAGTGATTTGCTTCTGTAGGTCGCGTTTTGGGATCAGCCTGTACTTATCCAGCTTTTCGCATTCGGCATGACAGCGGCGACCGGCGATGGATAGTGGGTCACTCGGTGGTCGCCATTATTTTTGGATTGTACTGTGCTTACAATCAGGCATAGGACAGTCATTTTGCCGTGCTACAATTAAAAAAAAAACAGATAAAATAATAAATATAATTTCACGACAATAATTTTCAATAATACTTATTTCACTTTAATGAGCTTATTTATTTGGAACTTGTATTTTTATGTCGTTTATATATATTTTGCTTAATAAATGAAAAAAAAATTGACACAAACGTCTACAAATTGATTTTCAGGAGCAAGTCTGGATACATTAAAAAAGCGTTTTTTCTTCAAAGGAATTATACTTTGAGAGAATTTAAAAAATGTTCTTTAAATTCAATAATCATTACATAGTATAAAACAAAGTCCCCTCCCGCGTCTGTCTGTCTGTCTGTTCGCGATAAACTCAAAAACTACTGAACGGATCTTCAAACGGTTTTCACCAGTGGATAAAGTAATTCATGGGGTACGTTTTAGTATATAAATTTGTCAAGGTTTTATATAGATTGGTAATTACATAGTATAAAACAAAGTCCCCTCCCGCGTCTGTCTGTCTGTCTGTTCGCGATAAACTCAAAAACTACTGAACGGATCTTCAAACGGTTTTCACCAGTGGATAAAGTAATTCATGGGGTACGTTTTAGTATATAAATTTGTCAAGGTTTTATATAGATTGGTAGAAATATAACGATAATTGTTGGACAAGTCGGAAAAATTCAAACGGCCTGTGAGATTTAATCGAAAACGCTGTCTAATCCTTTTGAGATATAACAATGTATGTTGGGTAAATGTAATAAGGTTTACTTTTGTATGTATAGGTTAAAATAAACGAAAATTACGTCCATTGAAAAATGTATTGACGACTTAATATTATAATGACAATGACATGATACAGTTTTCTTTTTAGCCAGGTGTAAATAATGAAACAACAGAGACAATATAGATCTACAAAAAATGTCTGTGAGGGCATATATCTATTTTTTGAGGATAACCCACTATACTCATTATATGTTCTAAAAAAAAGTGACATACAATTTTAAAGCTATTTAGATGTATTGGGTTGGGTTTAAATGTAACGATAATTGTTGGACATGT
>MU159582.1:81068-98681 GCA_015888305.1 Antheraea pernyi | reverse complement strand
CACAGACATTTTTTGTAGATCTATATTGTCTCTGTTGTTTCATTATTTACACCTGGCTAAAAAGAAAACTGTATCATGTCATTGTCATTATAATATTAAGTCGTCAATACATTTTTCAATGGACGTAATTTTCGTTTATTTTAACCTATACATACAAAAGTAAACCTTATTACATTTACCCAACATACATTGTTATATCTCAAAAGGATTAGACAGCGTTTTCGATTAAATCTCACAGGCCGTTTGAATTTTTCCGACTTGTCCAACAATTATCGTTATATTTCTACCAATCTATATAAAACCTTGACAAATTTATATACTAAAACGTACCCCATGAATTACTTTATCCACTGGTGAAAACCGTTTGAAGATCCGTTCAGTAGTTTTTGAGTTTATCGCGAACAGACAGACAGACAGACGCGGGAGGGGACTTTGTTTTATACTATGTAATGATAATGATTATTAGTTGCGGTAAGAACTATAAAGAAACGTACATTTTAAGCGCTGAATAGATGTAATAATAATGTCTTATAAAATCATTGTCTTTTTTCCAGCACGTTTCGCCGGCGAGGTGCAGTGCGGCTCGCGTTTCATGAGCGCTATGTAAAGACAAAGAAAAAAATGAATAATGGTTTTAGTTTAAAACTAGTGTTCGTTAAATTTTTTTAAATCTTTTTATATAAATTTCCAGTGTCCATGTTTTCGTAATACTTCTGTTACACGGTTTGACTGACTTTGATGGTTTGTTGTGCTCATGGATTCATCTGATATTTCTTAGGTTTATAGTTGGATCGGTAGGTGGCACTGTTGTCGTGATCTGTTTTCTTTTTGGGTTATTTTTATAAATATATGTAGAATTGTCCAGTAAATCGAATCAAACAAGGCTTTAAACTGTAAATCTTAATTATACCAACATATTCTGCTCAAACGTAAATCTTAATCTTTCGTTTCTTTGAACATTGACATTTAACTAAAAAAAATAGTATTATAAAAGTGGTCTTAAACTTTCAAGACAATGCGAAAGAAGCTGTGTTCTACAATTTAGTTAATATGTGGCATAACCACGCTGAAGCTGTTACTGGTTTCAGCATGAATGGGTCGGCTTGTCTGGGGTAGTAGGGGAAAGGAAGGTAAAACGGACCCTGTGGGCAAAACGGTCCACCTTGATAATTTTGAAAGGTATAATACCATCTATTTGTTTGTTACGTCAAAATGTTGGCAGCCATATTTCCGCTATAGGTCAGTGTACTTAATTCCACCGGTCGCACGTGCACTGATTTAGCAAGATAAGTTATTTTTTTAAGATTTTGATGTAAAATTTGCATTTTTCAATAAGCCTATAGTTTGGTTTGGTTTATAATAGAGTGCTCTAATAATAACCGCGTGTAAACTTATATATGATTAAACTAATAACGAACTATGCCGACAATATCTGAATTTATAACCTCTAAATTTATTTATTTTTGTAGTTAGTACCAAAAAGGCAAAACGGACCCAGGTAAAACGGACCAGGATACTTTTTTGCCCTCATTGGGTCCGTTTAGCCTTCTATACAGTAACGTGAATGTTAATATAAATGCAAAAATAATTTAATATAAATGCAATGCAAATAGAGGAAGATAATGTTTTAATATTATAATTTATTTTTGTTTGGTTTGGTTTTTGATAGTTCGTCTGACGACGATGACACGGAGTGTCTGTACTGTTCTCATTTGTACTCAGAATCAAGCGAGGGTTAGGTGCAATGTCGAAAATGCCGTTTATGGGAACACTGCGTTCGCGCAGGAGTAGAAGATGAGGATGATGAGATAGTATTTTTATGTGAAAAATGTGCTGACTGATTAATATTGTGTAAGTCCGTTTTGCCCTCATGTGTGGTCCGTTTTGCCTCACACATGAAGGTAAAACGGACATATTGAAGGTATTAGAAATCATCTAATATCTTCATTGTCTGTGATTTTATCAAAGTCTTAATCGTACGTATTGTAGAGTGAAGAATGTTGATTAATATTAGTTTGAAGAAGTTTAATAAAAACGTATAGTTTCTTTTCTATGGTTGTTTCTTGTTAAGTGGTCCGTTTTGCCTTCCCTTCCCCTGCCGCCCTCTCGTAAAAAACCGACGTAAAGTAACAGTGCTTGTATTGATGCGTTTCGTTCGGTCAGTGAGACCGTTGGATAACCCATCCCCACCCTCACTCCCCCTCCCCAAAACACAGGCTGGCAACGCACTTGCAGCTCTTCTGGTATTGCAAGTGTCTATGGATGGTGGTGATCACTAAATAGCAGGTGACCCACTGTTTACCGCTATTGATATGAAAAAAGGTATTTTATGGTGGAATAGAAATCAACAAATGCATACTTATACTTTTATAACATACATACTAATCTATTTGCGATAGATAATCTTTACCTAGTAGATGTATTTAACCTTTTTTACGTTAATAGTAAGTAGAATTGATAATAATAAAAGTTTTTGCTGTATATTCTAAAATAGTTTCAGATTTTACGATATGATATCCATAAATATCACGCGTTACATTGTTTTTCAGAATGTAATTGTAATTTGTAAATGGTTACGGTACGAATATTTGAGTAGTTATATTTCAAAATGAGTTAAATCCAATTTTAGGCGTTCCTATATTTTACTTTTTTTTTTTTATGTCATAGGTGGCAAACGAACGGGTGGGTCACCCGCTGCTAAGTGATCACCCCCATCCATGGACACTAACAACCCCAGAGGAGTCGCAAGTGCGTTGCCATCTTTCGGAGGGAATGGTTAGGGGAGGGAAAGGGAGAGGAGAGAGGAGAGGGGAGGGGAGATGGGTCTCCGGCGCTCTCACTGACCGAACGAAACGCAACAATGCGAGCACTGTTACTTCACGTCGGTTTTCTATGAGAGGGTGGTACTACCCCGGACAAGCCGACCCATTCATGCTGAAACCAATAATAGTTTCAGCGTGGCTCTACCACCATTAGATTTTTCAAGGTATAAAATTTTTGTACTTGCAAAATATGAAGATCATGACAGAACAACTATTCAACTTCTTTCTCGGTGTATAACTGGAAAAAATAAACATGTTATACGAACGATTGAAATTGGATTTATACCTTATTTAGACACAACAAATGTTCTCAGAATACTTCAAATACCAGAAAAGTATATGTCATCCACTAAATACTAACTAATAAGCTTTACACAGTATTCTCCATACGAGAGTGAGACCTAAGAAAAATATAGGTAATCAATTAAACTGGAACGCTTTTCAAAGTTCTCGAATATACAAAAAGGTATTAATCAAATTACCTTGAAATAATTCAGACGGGACTCGATAAATTTCTACGTAACTACGCACTTAAACAATTCAAACAGTTGTGATAAATTAAGGGTAGCTGAAGGAAACTAAGGCAGTCCCAGGTAAACGTTAAGAATGACGTAGACGTGATATATGATCGGGCATGCCACCTGCGAGCCCCTGCAAAGAGCGAACATTTGTCACAATAATATTTCCATATTATAAAATGCTATTAAAATATTATAACTTTGGTACAGTGAGAAATAGAAATCTAAATATACTGAGGAGATTTTTCAAGTCGCTATTTATATATGAATTAACTAACACAAATTGGTTGTTCGAATTTTTTTACATACTTATTGTTTTAGTCAATATTTTGAGTTTATAATTTGAAATGACACAGTCTAATAAAGCTATAAAATGTATAGTTTTGTACGTAGTATGATCTATATAAAGTAGAACCTCGATAAGTTGAAAACCTCCAAATAGCGAAATATTGTTTTGTTCCCTTCCCATCAAACAGCAAAACCTCCATTACTCGAAATCTCAACCCTCTATTGGTGGAAATAATCAGTGAATCCCGCCTAGACATTTTGGTACATATTTTCGCCTCAAAACTCGAAAAATTAAATTTTACCTCCGTATCTCGAACATAACAATGTTTTTGCAACTTTGCAACATGATTATTTGAGACTTATTACCTCTATAGTTCGAAAAAAAATAATTTACCGACTTTAAGAGTTCGCCGACAGTGTAAGTACACCATTGTTTCTTAGAAAGCATTTTTTTTTTTCGAACTGACTACGCTATTGACCAAGCAAATAAATATGTGTGCTACATAAATATAAAAAAAAAAAACAAAACATAAATATAAAAAAAAAAAATATGTGTGCTACTTCTGCAACTTGAATTTTTATTTATTTTACCTCTTTAACTCAAAATTTATAGGAATGAATCTCAACCTCTTTACGTTGAGTCAAAATCCGCCTAAGTCGAAATTCTCTATAAATCGAAAATTATATAACTCGGATTTTTTGACGTCTCTCTTGATGTTCGATTTATAGAGGTTCTACTGTATATATGTAAGTCTTAATGGTCAAATGGTTTGATCGATGGAATGTCATTGCCCATAGTTCGTTACTAACACGTTTACTACTTTAAATTGATAACTTTGACGGTGAAAAGTAATATAGTGAGGAAACCTGAACCTGAGAAATGTTCTGGTATTACCACCGTATACTTAGTTTTGCCATAAATACTGAAATAAAGGAAAAAAAAAATGTATTGCAAATAACATTTATTACTTTTACAGTGTGTTAGTTTAATACATAAATATAAAACAATTTAAAATATAAAAAGCTTTTCGAAGTGGTCTCCGTTGGCTGCAATACAGTCCTTTAAACGTTGAGGCCAGTTATAAATAGAAGCACGCACTCTTTCCATGGGAAAATTCTTCACTACCAATCGTACAGATTGTTTTAGGGACTCCAAATTATCATGGCGTTTAGAGCAAGCCGTACTCTCTAAAACTGACAATAAATCATAATAGTCTTCTGCTCTGATGAAGTCCCAAATATTCGTTTCCAACCAAGACTGCGTACACCGAGCTTTATGTCCTGGCGCTGAGTCTTGCTGGAAGGATCATTCTTGGTTATGGAACATGGTGTTGTTAAGGGGGCTTCACTACCTTCTCAAGAACGGTATCTTGATACACTTGTGCCGATGTTTTGATACCTTACTCACAAAAGTATGGCTCAGTCACTCCTTCATAGCTAATATCCCACCAAACCATCACTGAAGTCGGATAGTGCCCACGTTGCACTCTATCGACTAATTGGGAAGGTTCCTTAGAGCGTTGAGCATAAATACGGTCATTTTGTTTGTCAAAATATTGCTCAATTATAAAAAAAATCTTATCCATAAACAATTTTTTTCTGTGACCTCCCGTTGCGTACCACTTCAGTAGTTGTTTCGATTATACCACCCTATTTTTTTTTAAATTATCAGTTAAGAAATGACCAGTACGTCTCTTGTCAGCTGCAAGTCCTAAGTCATCTTTTAAAATACGCGACATGGTTCTAGGTGCCATTTTCATCTCCCGGGATAAAATCTTTTGCTATTGACAGTCATTTTAATATCGCAAAATATTGTACAATGTATTGGCGCCAAAATGAGAAAACCCAATGAATAATTATATAAAAATGACAGATTCCAAAATCAAATGTAATATTTTGTTTATTTTTAATTGTAACAGTATTTATGGCCAGACTAAGTATGGCAAAAAATAACTGTAGATTTTTCGAAGTTTGAAATCGTCATTACGTCGTGGGCTGGCGTGGTGATTATGGCCATACGCCATATACCATATGCCATCAAAGAGGCCTATGGCCCTACAGTGGGTTCCTTATAGACTGATGTGATATACAAAAATCATATCAAAAATAAAAAGATTATAAATAGATCACCATGCATGTTGGCACACCTAAATTTTATACTGTCCATTTTGTTAAAATTCATTACTAGATGAAGTTGCATCGAATCAATTTTTACATTGTTCAACAAAGCTCAAACAAATTGGTAAGTATATGTAGATATTTGAACAGGGAGAATATGAGAACTAATAACGCGTCGACACAGATTATTATCTGGATATATGAATAATTGATATTTGAACGAGTGATTGCACATAATTGTTTGATAGTTTTTTGTTATTGTGTTATCAGCGTAAAATGCTTCATCTTAAGGTGTACGATAGTTAACTTAAAATTAAGAGTAGCAATTTGAATGTTCCCGTAAATAGCCCAATTTAAATTATGGTATAATTAAATTAATATATAAATATGATTTTATTATTCGACAATTCTTTAAATGTTTGTTTGAATATATGAAATGTTTTATATATTTTGAGACGAACAATAACCGGATTCAACTGACATTATATTCTTTGTAATCTTCAGGCAATATATTTATTTTGTTTCTTTGCAGGATCTGTGACGTGCTTAAGCAAGCTTAAAAAGCATCTGTATATAGATCTACTCTCGCGTAGGAAGCTTATTACGCACCTGAGCTGCGCGATGTGATACTTCATAGGCATTCACAGTTTGACCTTTCTCGGTAATGATCGATTTTAGTCAGGCAGTCAACCTCCTCCCCAACCCTTGATACCTTTTGCCGCATTATTACTTCGATTTCGCTTGGTGTATTTTCTGAGCTATGTTGTTATAGTAATTGCTACGCTTCTAAAGGTACAATCATGTTGTTGAGTAGTCTATACCCTTTCTCAATTAGCACGCTATCGAATGCAAAAGTATTTTTTAAGCCTTAGTAGTTGTGGAAATAAGCGCGTTTGAAAAATATACGGGGTTGTTGCAAGAGTCATTTTTCATTAATTCTTTTTTTGCAGCTTTCGTTTTTACTATGTGCTTGCTGATATATTTTTAAGTTGATAACAGTCTGTGTTTTTTTTAAGCTGGTTCAGCAAAATGACTTCACTGTACCTGATGGAAAGTACAGTACAGTACAGTACAGTCTATAAATAACGGCGATTGTCAGTGTTAAATAGCAATGGCAGTCATAGCTATCATGCCGACCTGCAAAAGTGCTTCTTCACGCCTCATTTGAAGGACCCCATGTCATAAGAGTAAGGGAACACATTCGCTTGGTGTATTTTCTGAGCTATGTTGTTATAGTAATTGCTACGCTTCTAAAGGTACAATCATGTTGTTGAGTAGTCTATACCCTTTCTCAATTAGCACGCTATCGAATGCAAAAGTATTTTTTAAGCCTTAGTAGTTGTGGAAATAAGCGCGTTTGAAAAATATACGGGGTTGTTGCAAGAGTCATTTTTCATTAATTCTTTTTTTGCAGCTTTCGTTTTTACTATGTGCTTGCTGATATATTTTTAAGTTGATAACAGTCTGTGTTTTTTTTAAGCTGGTTCAGCAAAATGACTTCACTGTACCTGATGGAAAGTACAGTACAGTACAGTACAGTCTATAAATAACGGCGATTGTCAGTGTTAAATAGCAATGGCAGTCATAGCTATCATGCCGACCTGCAAAAGTGCTTCTTCACGCCTCATTTGAAGGACCCCATGTCATAAGAGTAAGGGAACACACTGGCTGGGAGGCTATTCCACATTTTCACGGTACCACAAAAATGTATGTACGGATGTAAGTATGTACGGAGAAGACTGGAGAATAGCGCAGTAAGTAAGCGCAAATTTTTGAACATTGTCCAATTCAAACTAACAGCAGGCGTTGGAACTTACAAAACCATAGTTGGCCTAGAATCATGTATTAGCAGATTTGACTTTTTGTGCAAGATTTTTCACAAAGGTGACAGTTATTCTTTTATATTTTATTATCATCATTATACTGGGAATAATTTATTTAAAGGCGAAACTAGAAGATCTTCGATAGTTTCAGCTATAAAATTAATCAAAGCCCCCCAACATATGTGTACATAGATAACTCTACTACGTACATACATATACGTAATGTTTTTGTGATAAATACTATTGTAAATGCTAATGTGCGTTTGTTTGTTATGCTTTAATACCTTAACTACTCAATCATCTAGGTAAAGAGGTTCCTATCATCTAGAAAAAAAATTGTATTCGAGGGATAAGTAAAACCCTCTTTAACGCGAGCGAAGCCGCTAGCAACAGCTACTTTAAAATCAATCTTAACATTGAAGGCATACAATAATATTATACCGAGAAAACTTCTGTAGATGCTAATAATAAAAAAATATAGACGTAAAATAATAATAAGCAGAGCAATTGTGTATATGTAAAATACTGTGGATTTCTGCTACTATCTAACCAACGAAGAGACTCTTAACAAGCATAAAAAAATTAAAATAAAGGAAAACTCCGACCGGACGTACAATCATTTAATGAATTTGCAATTTGCATACCGACAACGATCTACAAAAAAGATATTCATATAGAGTTGTATATTGTAATTCTTCTTTCTTATGATTTCTTACGTTTATATTCATCAACTGTTGGCTTGTCAATTAATATTATACATATTTTTACACAATATTACTTGACTTATGTGTTTGGTATGATTTGGGTAATTTCTCTTCTGGTTTTCTTGACTCTACTCACATGAACCACGTTCTAATTTAGGATACCGAAGATTTTTTCAGTATAATGAATCGAATGGAGTGGATGATGTAATTAATAGAAATTTAACTTCCACGTCGAAAACGTTAGGACTCAATCTCTGGTCGGATTTAAAATGTGTTAATGTTAGCGTTACATATTAAAAAAAAAAAAATTAAACAAGAATATTGTCACATTAAAATGATATGATCACACTTGCATATTACTTTGTAAATTCTAAACGTGGACTGCGATAGTCGTTCTGTAATCGCACTCTTGTCTCCTATTATTGGCGTCCCTTTTGTCTCGTCTTTAAATTAAAGACTATTAACCTTAACTTTTCCTTTGCGAGTGTACGCTCTTGGCTGTTAGTGACTTTGCTTAAGACTAATTACAAGCAGAAAGGCTATACTGGTGGGCAGGTATCATTTAACGGGAATGAGATAATGAAAACGTCGACGGTCGCTAAGGAAAAATATCTTCATTTTGGCAATTGAAGTTGAAGTAAGATTTCTTGATATTTTAAAGTAATTCATTTATATTCCATTGAAAATATATGAGTAATTGGAACGTTGTTTCCTAATGCGGCTTCTGGTATGGATTGACTGGTAGAAATAGTCTCGTAAGGAAAGAGCGTTATGCCCCAACTACGCGATCGTCTATTTCTCTTTCTATTTTACACACGGACGCATACAAATATTGATCGACAGAATGAATAAAAACCATTATACGTTGCTATCTATCTATCTAACAAATGCGCACAGAGCCCCGGGTACTACTAGTTTTCTTAATAAATGTAAGAAGGAAATAATTTAGCTCATTGTTTCCCTTTTTCTTTTCAGCATCGATGGTTGCTGGTTAATATTAAACTTAAACTTAATTGCATATCGAAATTGTAGCCTGTAACTTTTTATAATATGTATCTTGTGTATGAAAGATTTGCTTTTTAATATATTTTGACCAATAATTAATCTTGGTTGTCCAATATAGCATATTTTTCATATATTAGTTGCCCATTGCGGTTTCGCACGATTAGACCAAATCTTTCCTTTACAGTAAGACCTGAAAAACTGAATGTTAATGTGCCAATATATTTCAAGATCTCCCAACTACGTCACTCACTAACTCAGGTTTTATATGGAGAATTTTTGGCTCTAATTTTTCACTTTTCTTCAATGATATTATAACTAAAAATCTACGTTACCTACATGATATTTTAATAAAACAAACGGTACGATAACGCACACATACGTAAAGTAATATTATAACGCCATACTGTCTTAGATCAAATGTGGAAGTAAGATATTCTCAATATCGGTGGTGAAAAAGAAATAGTTATATGTTGCTTAAATACAGGCGGATTGACGGGGCAGCCGTCAAAAGTAAGCTAGTTAGGCAAGTTTTAACAAGGCGTTGTCGAAGCGATTATAACGTATCTAGAGATTTTAGTTTTAATACCATTGTTTCCTTACGATTTTTCAAACCTCTTCTATTATACAAACCTTGTTCTGACAGTATTAAACAAAAAAGAATTAGCCAAAATGCTGCAGCCGGTCTGCAGTGACGCGCTTATTATATACTTCGCCAATTGATTTTTATTTATATATTATATTATATTTAATTTGAATACTAATAATTAAATATATTTTGCTATATTCAGAGAGGCTCATACTACTATCTAACAAGTATGCGACAAAGACGGTTGCTGTATTTATCATTACATGTTATAAAACAAAGTCCTCTGCTACATCTGTCTGTCTGTCTGTCTGTTCGCGATAAAATTAAAAACTATTGAACGGATTTTCATGCGGGTTTCACCAGTAGATAAAGTCATTCATGAGAAAGTTTTAGGTATAAAATTTGTCACGGTTTCTTTTTACTATCACGGCGGGATAATATCCGCCGAGCACACTAGTATCTAAATATGCCACGAATTCGTATATTGTTTTCACTGTTAATAAAACCTTTTTCGGATGGTTGCTATATATACACTTCTATTATGTATATAAAGTAGACAAAAGTCGATGTTATTCTATTGAAGTCGTAAAATATGTCTTGGGTGATTACATAGGTAACATTGGCTAACCATATAAGATACATCAAAATAAGGTACTACGAAATTGTACACATTAATATGCCTACAGAGAAGCCTACGATGATACACTCGTAGATCTATCGCCTAAGGAGATGACATATTATTACAAATAATATGTCATTTGCGACGTTATGTTGGTCGGTACAGAATTAATTCTTACCCAGTTAAATATTTGACTTATATCAGGCATTCAATATAGATGAAAATTGCCTTTAATGGCATATCATTTCAATTAATATTTTCAAAGGTATCACATATATTTGGTGGAATAAAAGAAAGGTTTGTATGAATATTCTTAAGTGACTTCTTTCTATCACTTTGATGATTTCTAAATATTAAATCGCTGATAAATGTATCTAAATCTGACAAGGGCTTTACCCACCGTAAATGTTACTTATAGCCGTCTAGCTTCATATTCTTCAAATTGAAACTCTCAGCATATTATCGCAATTATAGAATATATATATATATATATATAACAAAGTTTTGTACAAGCAGAAACACACTAGGTTTAATGAAGGAAGTTGTTACTTTCTATAATATACTATATATATATATAGTGTGTTTCTGCTTGTACAAAACTTTGCTTGCCATCAAGTAGGTTAAAGTTAAGAGGTGAAAACTTTAAACACACTAAGTCAACTCAAAGAGATCTAATTCCACGAAAGTTCGAGTCGAGGAAAGTGCTGAGTGGAATGCGGTAATTTGGGTAATTTTTCCAGTAGAAGTGTCGGTTTGGCGGTCAAAAGGAATGATTCCATTCCGTGTAGATATGTTCTGACGTACTCCAACTGGCAGTATTAATTAAATGCAAGCCCCGGAGTCCATTTTATGAGTCTCGACGGAGTGGAACTCGTTCCGTTTATCCGCTTCCACTCATAAGCAATTACTTTGCTGGAACGACTTTCTGGGCGAGGTGAAACGTGCAAAGAAATTAAGAGATGCGGATTTTAATGTTTACAACTTTAACAGGAGTAAGTTATTTAGTTATGATTGGAGTTTTACCTACATAATAATTGGATACAATTGTTAAGTATACAAATGTATTCATTATTTATTATAACACTGTGAATATATATGAATTGAAGTTGTTTTTTTTTTATGTCATACGTGGCAAACGAACAGGTGGGTCACCTGATGTTAAGTGATCACCACCGTCCATGGACACTAACAATACCAGAGGAGTTGCAAGTACGTTGCCACGCTTTGGGGGGAAGGGTTAGGGGAGGGAGAGGGAGAGGAGAGAGGAGAGGGGAGGGGAGGTGGGCCTCCAGCGCTCTCACTGACCGAACGAAACGCAACCATGCAAGCATTTTTACTTCACGTCGGTTTTCTGTGAGAGGGTGGTACTACCCCGAACGAGCCGACCCATTCATGCTGAAACCAGTAATAGTTTCAGCGTGGCTCTACCACCATTAAAATTTTTTGCTTATGGTAGTCTGCCATATTTTTGGATCAATCTTAGTTCTTCTATATGAAGTTGTATTCTATATTGGTGGTAGAAGTTAATATCGATGCATTATTAGGAATGTTTTGATCTTGGTTTTGATTTTTAAGCCTATGTTAATTTAAAGCTCCTCCTGCGTTTCCTCAACTCTTAGAGAGTCAGTTAGCGCAAAAGTATGGTATATTTATAACGTATAGTGGTTGCGCCTCTTTATATATTTTAAATTCAATGCAATATGGTGATCAGATTGCGACACTTTCCAACCCCGCTTAATTACCCCTTCCTGTGGCACATACATGCATACAAGACTCGTAGTACGTCGTTCACTATAGTCCTTACCGCACCGCATGCAGAAACAGTTTAATTTTTGCCCCTGGTCGAGTTAGTAAGAAAACGCATCGCTCCGCATATAGTGCGTGCTGATTCTTTTATAAACAATAATTGTGTTGTGAGATTCTCTGAATCTGTAATTTAGTATCCGTCAGTATCGTAACGGAGAAAACTGTGGAGTGCAACTTGAACATCACCTAGCCGGCTAGCCAAGTGGAAACTGCAGCGCCACAATGTATGTGCCAAGTTTCCTTCCTAGTCCTGTCTCCATCGCATCTGATCACAATAGTTGAGTATCAAAATAGCATCCCCGCAAATACAGTCCACTAATTATAGAATAGAAAACCCCCTTCAGTGGCGTCGAGAACGCACGACGCCACCATATATATTAACTACATCATCGTTGAAGTTTACGTGTGAAGACGTTGATTTGGCAATTAGAGTGTAGATTATTTAGAGAAAGATTCGTATTCTACCTTTTGTGTCATTACCATCTATTGTACAATTCATATCCTAAACGTAGGGTCTTAAACCTTGATGTGCAACATAATTAATTTAAATATCCCATACTTGATATTGTTTCCAGAATCTGTAATATTGTAATTTTTGTTTTTTCTTATGTTATGTCACTTGTCTACCTTCCTTCGGGAAGAGGCTTATGGCCCTGCAGTGGGTCTCTTACAGACTGATGATGATGTCACCTGATGTTAAGTGATCAACACCGTCAATAGACACTAACCACATCAGGGGAGTCGCAAGTGCGTTGCCAGCCTGTATTTGAGGGGAGGTGGGTCTCCGGCTCTTTAACTGACCGAACGAAACGCAACAATGCAAGCACTGTTACTTTACGTCGGTTTTCTTTGGGAGGATGGTACTACCCCGGGTGAGCTGACCTATTCATACTAAAACCAGTAATAGCTTCAGCGTGGCTATACCATATACAAAAAAAAAATTGTATATGGTTAGAAATAATTACTCACACATATACACGTGATATATAATGGTATTACATTGTATGTGAACTTGTATTTTGTAACATTTTCTATAAGCATATCTTCAATCATTTTATAAATCATCCTTATATATATGTGTTTCCTATAGACTCGAAAACGAAGCCCAAATGTAGGCAATGCAACGTATTTACAACGGTGAGCATGTCGGCAAAAAGACTGCATGGGTATAACAGTTTGGGAACGACGTATGCCCATCGAGGACCATATCGATGTCTGTTAAATATTTATTCTCATCGGTAATTCGGTATCGCTACGGTTATGGCACGTTACGGTGTAATTCTAGTACGGAGTTCTATTATAATCCAAAATTATTTTTTGCATGTTTCTGTACGATTGCTGTCATTTTATGGAACGGTATGGTATTTACTCTATACATTGGTATCCCCATTTTGTGTTGATAGTATAATGAAATTACAGTAAATAATACTTGTAGTAAATCGGTAACTTAGAAATGTTATAAATAATATTAAGTATGGTTAGGACGTAACGAAGAAACCATTACTTAAATATGTTTTAAACTTACGTTTATGTTTAGATATAGAATTACAAAGGAACCGATCAAAACCAGTGATATAGTTCAGAGCTAGTATTTACTTCGAAAATAGCACGGGGAAAGAACTTAGTTGCGTTTTCTACGCAAAGTTTAGTGTTCACTGGGTACTTAGTTTGTCTGGAACAAAAGTGTGTGGGAAAGAACTCGCTGTGTGCACTTCAATGTTATTGAGCTCTTTCTATACATAATTTCGTGCGAATCGAAGTAGTATGTATAATCTAATATGCGGGCACTTGTTAATGCATTATTAGCGATTATGAATTACTTATATAATTATACACATTTACGTTGATAAATAACTACAATTTTGTGAAAGGTATTTTTTTATAATGTATTTATGTAGCTAGCGTTATTGTAGATTCAATCTATTCTTCAGGAATAGTATATTCTTTCTGGATTATAGGTACTCTATGCTGATCGGCTGAAAAGTTAAGGCGTGGAAGCGTAATAAAAAAAAACAATTACACATTCACATATTAGTTAGGATGATTTACTAATATTTTCACTCTTATAATTAACTAGCGGACCCGGCAGACGTTGTCCCGTCGTGATTATGAAAAAATCCTTAACAAATTATATACTAAAACGTTCCTCATCAATCATTCTATCGACCGGTGAAAACCGCATGAAAATCCGTTCGTTAGTGTTTGAGTTTATCGCGAAAAGACAGACGGACAAACAGACAGACGCGGTAGGGGACTTTGTTTTATACTATGTAATGATGATCAGTGATTTGTCTTTCATTTCATAGTATCTACTGAATACCTGTTATCCTAAGATAATTTCGCTGCCGAGCGTGGTTTCGGCCATGCTCGGCAGCGAACAGGCTTGGCGAGCGATGGCCTCCTTCTGCGAGGAGGTTATCTCGCAGATGGAGGAGGCGGAGAGGGCTCGCGAGGCAGACCCTCAAAGTGGCCGTCTCCGCCAAAGGAGGACAGGCAGGAGGAGAAGGCGCTTCGCCCAACTCCTCCTGCCACCGTAGCCGGACCTGAGGGGATGGGCCAGGGGGCCCATCTCCTCATTGCACGGGTCCGGCGGACGAGGGGGGGCAGCCGGTGTGTACCCGGTCTGTCCCTCTATAGGTAGGAGCCCGGCGGTCACCTTCCGCGGCTCTACAAGGTTGATTAGCTCGAACGATCCCTTGCCGCCCCCACAAAACGGTCTGTCGGTACACCGTGGGGTTTTAGTCCGTGCGACTCGGACATAACCCACCCTCTCCCCCGGGAGGGAGGCGTATTCATAAGGTATTTCCCCACGTTAAAAAAAAAAGTACTTCATGAAATTAAGCTGAGATTATATTCGTTCATTTTTTTCAAATTGTTAAAATATATACAATACTTTTGGAACCAGTAGACAGACATTATCTTGCCCAAGACGTTAATAAGTCACGAGTTAAAAATATTGATTTCATTCAGAATCTGAAAAATTGAGGTTATGTTTTTATATAAAAATAATAAGATTTGTATACAAAATTATAACAAATTTAGATCTCAACAAGCGCCATCTACCGGGTTCAACTACACATAGATGTATAGTTATTTACATATATACGTATTGCATTTATCTATATTGCATGAACCGAAAATGTGACAAACTAAAAGAGAATCACTGTGATGGGTGTATCGCTATGTGTATGGTAATGTCTGATCCCAGGACAAGACACACGCACATAATATCCTACAATTCAGTCACTTATCTATATCTATACTAATATATAAAGCTGAAGAGTTTGTTTGTTTGTTTGTTTGTTTGGTTGAACGCTATGATCTCAGGAACTACCAGTCTGATTTGAGAAAGTCTTTCGGTTTTAGATAGTTCATTTATCGAGGAAGGCTATAGGCTATATATCATCACGCTAAGACCAATAGAAGCAGAGCACCAATGAAGAATGTTTCAAAATCGGGCACTTTTTTTGCTTTTGAGCGATTACGTTATTATTATATACGTTGCCATGGTAACGTAGTAAGTAGTAGTAATAATATTCGTCCAATAGTACAGGCGAAGGAATTAATCCATACTGCCAATTCTGAAGTTATATAGTAAGTATCAAAACTAACATTTTCAAAGTTTTTTTTTTCCTATTCAAAAAGTTCATAGGCGAAGGAATTAATCCATACTGCCAATTCTGAAGTTATGTAGTAAGTATCAAAGCTAACAGTTTCAAAGTTTTTTTTTTTCCTATTCAAATAGTTCATAGGCGAAGGAATTAATCCATACTGCCAATTCTGAAGTTATGTAGTAAGTATCAAAGCTAACAGTTTCAAAGTTTTTTTTTTTCCTATTCAAATAGTTCATAGGCGAAGGAATTAATCCATACTGCCAATTCTGAAGTTATGTAGTAAGTATCAAAGCTAACAGTTTCAAAGTTTTTTTTTTTCCTATTCAAATAGTTCATAGGCAAAGGAATTAATCCATACTGCCAATTCTGAAGTTATGTAGTAAGTATCAAAGCTAACAGTTTCAAAGTTTTTTTTTTTCCTATTCAAATAGTTCATAGGCAAAGGAATTAATCCATACTGCCAATTCTGAAGTTATGTAGTAAGTATCAAAGCTAACAGTTTCAAAGTTTTTTTTTTTCCTATTCAAATAGTTCATAGGCAAAGGAATTAATCCATACTGCCAATTCTGAAGTTATGTAGTAAGTATCAAAGCTAACAGTTTCAAAGTTTTTTTTTTTCCTATTCAAATAGTTCATAGGCAAAGGAATTAATCCATACTGCCAATTCTGAAGTTATGTAGTAAGTATCAAAGCTAACAGTTTCAAAGTTTTTTTTTTTCCTATTCAAATAGTTCATAGGCAAAGGAATTAATCCATACTGCCAATTCTGAAGTTATGTAGTAAGTATCAAAGCTAACAGTTTCAAAGTTTTTTTTTTTCCTATTCAAATAGTTCAAAGGCGAAGGAATTAATCCATACTGCCAATTCTGAAGTTATGTAGTAAGTATCAAAGCTAACAGTTTCAAAGTTTTTTTTTTTCCTATTCAAATAGTTCAAAGGCGAAGGAATTAATCCATACTGCCAATTCTGAAGTTATGTAGTAAGTATCAAAGCTAACAGTTTCAAAGTTTTTTTTTTTCCTATTCAAATAGTTCAAAGGCGAAGGAATTAATCCATACTGCCAATTCTGAAGTTATGTAGTAAGTATCAAAGCTAACAGTTTCAAAGTTTTTTTTTTTCCTATTCAAATAGTTCAAAGGCGAAGGAATTAATCCATACTGCCAATTCTGAAGTTATGTAGTAAGTATCAAAGCTAACAGTTTCAAAGTTTTTTTTTTTCCTATTCAAATAGTTCAAAGGCGAAGGAATTAATCCATACTGCCAATTCTGAAGTTATGTAGTAAGTATCAAAGCTAACAGTTTCAAAGTTTTTTTTTTTCCTATTCAAATAGTTCAAAGGCGAAGGAATTAATCCATACTGCCAATTCTGAAGTTATGTAGTAACTATCAAAGCTAACATTTTCAAAGTTTTTTTTTCCTATTCAAATAGTTCAAAGGCGAAGGAATTAATCCATACTGCCAATTCTGAAGTTATGTAGTAACTATCAAAGCTAACATTTTCAAAGTTTTTTTTTCCTATTCAAATAGTTCAAAGGCGAAGGAATTAATCCATACTGCCAATTCTGAAGTTATGTAGTAACTATCAAAGCTAACATTTTCAAAGTTTTTTTTTCCTATTCAAATAGTTCAAAGGCGAAGGAATTAATCCATACTGCCAATTCTGAAGTTATGTAGTAACTATCAAAGCTAACATTTTCAAAGTTTTTTTTT
>MU159582.1:0-80018 GCA_015888305.1 Antheraea pernyi | reverse complement strand
GGCATAAGCGCCAAATTTTCTATATAATATGTCGTACATTATTTTAACCATCATTATTATTTTCTTAGTCTTCATAATCATAAAACAAAATTGTTCAAATAAAGATTTCGTTAGCGTTAGTATTATATACGTTGCCATGGTAACGTGGTAAGTTTCTATCGCAAACATTTTCGAAGTTTATTTTGTTTTCCTATGGAAAAAGTTTATACTACTTTTATTTCTAATTTTTTATTTGTTCTCTATTACGTATTATAAAAATAAAGTTTATGTATGTACAATTAAAATAACAACTTTTTGATGAATGGCTAAGGCTACAAATGAACAAAAAAAATTTCTTTATACTTTGTCTATATTTTTATATTGTTATATTTTGTCTGTTTGTTTGTTTGTCCTGGGTAATCACCAAAACAACTGGACCTAATTTAACGGGAATTTTACTTTTTACTGTCATATAGTCGAAATTATAGCGGTTGACATGTTCTATTTTATTTTTCCGCGGTTTCGTCCGCATGGCTATCTCCTAATTGATTGGACCGACTTTCACGGGGCTTTTACGGGCAGATACCTAGCGGGCTCGGAAGACGTTGTCGCGCCCGGATAATAGAATGAAAACTTTGACAAATTATACCTAAACCTTCCCCATGAATTATCATTCTATCTACTGGTGAAAACAGCATGAAAATGGTAGTTTTTGACTTTATCGCGAACAGATAAGCTGACAGAGGACTTTTTTAACCGACTTCGAAAAAGGAGGAGGTTACTATGTTCGGTTGTATGTATTTTTTTCATGCATGTTAATCGATATTTTAGTTAATTATGAACCGATTTTAATGATTATCTTTTTATTTGAATTGGTACACTATGTAGTAATTGACTGCTACCTATGTATTAGTCCATGTGAAATTGATGACGTGAGACGTGTGCCTTACTGACTCCAAGAATAAATATACATAATTGAAAGTCATATATTTGTATGTAATATGAATTACATCATCCTTTTGGTCAATTTGGCGGCCATATTGTCTTATTTACCACGTTTGCTTCTACATAACTCAGTTATTATAGCAACGTATAAGAATAACATAAGTATATCGACAATACGGGCATATTATATCTATCTATAATATAAAAGATTTAAGATATATTGTTCGATAATGTAGCTTATAATTTTCATTACTTTCTTATTAGTGTTAGTGAGTACTGAGTTTGGTATATAGTAGGTTGAAGTTCCAGTTATGTTGCTGATGATAAATCCCATCCCACTCGATATACTATTTGTATTCATATATCTAATGTACACGTGTTACATGTTACAGTTGGCGTGAGTGTCGTAGTTACAAATGTTTTTGAAAAAACTTTTCTGTAATGTACACACCCACTCACAATTTTCCATTTCTTTAATACATTTTTTAAAAAGCGAGTGCGGAGCCGCGGGTAACAGCTAGTATAGTTATATATAGCTAAGAACCATTTAGGTGACGTTATAAGTATAAAAGAAAATGTAAACAAAGTTGGTCAAGCCAGTTATTAGGTGAAGAGATAAGAACGCATACACACGCAAATTTTTTATATAAGCATTTTATATATCATTTTTATTACTACCGCTTCAAAAACTTGGAAACTATTTATGGATGCACTGTAATTGGATCGCGAACAAATGCTTGTTTCCCCGCTGCTCTGACGTCGCGTCGTTGAACTTAGCGTGTTGAGAACTGAGTACAGAACTATCTGCGGTAGATTGGATATCGATAAGATTCCGTGTAATTAGTTCTGGCAATACGGCAACATTCAAACATTTCAAAACATTACCTCAAAATTTAGCACGAACTCAGACATAGTTCTATCTGGTACGTTTTCTGTTAAACCATGGATTTTCCAAGAATGTTGCTTGATTTGAGAGATATTTCATTTTATTCTAGCTAGAAAAAGTTACAATATCTTTGATATTATATCTGTGTGGAACACTATTTTAATCCTTTCTTTTTTCCTTTTATATCGTAGGAGGCAAATGAACAGGTGAGTCATATGATGTTAAGTGATCACCACCGTCTATAGACACTAGCAACACCAGGGGAGTCGCAAGTGCATTGCCAGCCTGCGTTTTGGGTGAAGGGGGACGGGAGGGGGAGAGGAGGGGGGAAGGGGAACCTCAGGCGCTCTCACTGACCGAACGAAACGCAACAATGGAAGCACTGTTATTAACGTCAGAATTTTTTCTAATAAGTTACTTAATACTCCTTTAGCATCGGCTGTCTGCCAGCGAAAACCTCATCAAATTAATCGGAAATTACCCGGAATATACAGACAGTCAGACATTGTTTTTTATAAGAATTGTTTTTAGTGTAGATTAAAATCTAACAAGAGAATAATACTAAAAACATTCAGTTATAAGCTAATATTGACATTTGACATTCAATCCGTGCTGGGGGTTTGTATTCGATAGGTTCGAATGTTTTTCAATCCGTTTCGTTGATTTGGAGCTTAACTACCGACGTTCTCGGACTCGAGTTAGGTACGATTCCCAGATGAAATCCGACCTAAAACGTACGGTAGTTCATCAGATGTATCAGTAGGGTTGTACGTTTATAAAGAAACATTTAATAAAACGTAATCAGGAAAACAAAGTAACACATACGTAACCCTATCTTTCGATCTATACGGTACCTACAATACGACTTCACATGGTTTAAAACTTAAGGAATTTTATAAGACTTATAAAATGAATGCATTAAGCACATGTTGGGAGTTTATTTTACATAGCAAAATCGGAGTTTTGAAGTGAAAACTTTTTTAGGCGCGTTGAGAGGTACTTTTTTGGCAGGAGATAAATTTGTAATTTTGTGTCAGACATGCTAGTGAGCATGACCGATTATATTGCGTTTGCGTGGCTTGCGTCACACCTGCGACGAGTAGTAAGAATAACTCTTATGGGAAATCGAAAAGTGCGACGCGGACAACCTAAATATTAATATTAAGGGCTCATATTTTCAGAGGCCTATTTCGGCATCAAAACGAAACTTTTGAGCGTGGTTCCGAGGAAATTTTTTTTTTAAAGCCCTTATGTATATTATACGCCTGTGTACGTCTAATATTGACATTTTGTCTTGAGATTGTGCAGCCTAACATATGTTTGATGAATTAATAAACTGTATGAAAAAGTATATACCTAATTATTATTTAGAGTGCCTATATATTTTTTTTGTGTCACCGGATGCAAACGAACAGGTGGGGGGCACCTGATGTTAAATGATCACCACCGTCCATAGACACTAACAACACCAGGGGAGTCGCAAGCGCGTTGCCAGCCTGTGTATGGGGGAGGGCCATAAGAACTTCACTTCAAGAATACATTATTTAACTTCACTGTTTCACTGTGAAATAGTGTTACAAGGATTACAATAAAAAAACACCGACGTCATAAACATTTGGTTTCTGTGATGTAACAGCCCTAAATATGTACGAACAAACACGCTGGGAACAAAGCTGTGGAAATAAATCTATTTGATTGCATGCATGATCACCGACGGGCGTCGCTTACATGCCTTTTAGCGTTGCATGTGTTGCCAACAATTTCGCAAATGGCTTGGTTAAAGTTTAGTTTATGTTTCGCAATACACTCATAATTGTAATTGTGTTTTTGTGCCAAGCTTCTCATGAGCTTTCATAAATGTTATATAGATAAGCAGCGTTAATATTACAAACAAATGTTATACCTGCGTGTTATAATGGGAGAATGCCAGTTTTTGAAATAATAATAATATATTTTTCCATTATTTCTTTGAAGCCACTTATAATGTTTGTAACTAGCTGATATTGAGTTTGTCTGTCTCGTTTATTATTTACAAAATATGTTTAATGCACAGAGGAAAAAACATAAGCACCACACTGCTTGCCTAACTTTTCTATGGCCACAAAAAATCGTTGAAAAGGTAGTGCTTATAACATCATTGTTTATTAAACATTTACCAGTTTTATGTTAAATCAAGTTATAGCGATAGTTTTTAGTTAGTATCTTAGACAAAGTATCTAAGAAGTATAATAAAAAATCAATCGAAATCTAACCTATAGTTTTACTGTGATATGTGCACAACGATATACCTCTATCATTTATATAAGAAGAAAGTATGCTGTGGCAAAAACAGATACCTACCTTTATTTGTACCGGCTCCTTTATAGAAAAATGTTTATTAATGCGTATTGTAAAATGCTTAATTGAAGCAAATTATATGCGTACAAACTCGTATAATAACAATTATGTATATATATATAATTATAACTTTCAAATAGGATGATAACTGTCAAACTGCCATTTTGGTATTTATTTATTTTTTATTTTTTACAAAAAGGTACAATTACAGATAACAGATTGAAATTATATGAGTAACATAACTATTATAACATAATAAATCTGAAATCCAATTATAAATTGTACACAACATTATCAATTGTAACAATAACCACAGTTAGCCTAGTGTAATGATAAAATGAATATTAGGGATACACGACTATCATACGTCTATGTTTCCAATACAATATGTTCCTTCAATTTTTTAAAGCTGTCATTAAATATGTCTTTGTGAACACAGAATTCGTTATAGTACTTGCACATTCGATACAGCGGATTGTTTTTTGAAACGTTGTTATTAACTGCTGGTAAATGAAATAATTGCTGAGCTCGTACTGAGTGAGTTGGTATTCTGAAATTGATTTGCCCGAGTAGGTCACTACCAAAGGTACCGTTTACTATTTTGTGAAGTATACATAAGTCAGCTATAGATCTTCGGTGTTCAAGACTTTTAAGATTGAATTTTTGAAGTCTATCTTTGTATTCAGTGATTCTATTTCTGATACCAAGCTTACTGCAGAGTATCCTTAAAAAGCGTCGCTGGATGGACTCAATCATGTCTATATGACTTTTATAGAACGGGGACCATACTGATGAACAATACTCTAGAATGCTACGAACCAAAGTAATGTATAAAATGGTCCATGATTTAATAGATTTAAGTGGTTTGGCTGTACGTATTATAAACCCGATCATTCTATTGGCTTTGCTTGTGATATGGTCGAGGTGAGGTCTAAATGATAATTTAGAATCAATCATGACACCTAGATCTCGCACTATGTCTGTTCGATCAATATTGACTCCTTCAATTTTATAATTGAAAGTATAACGAGTTTTGTTTTTAGTAAATGTCATGGTTTTACATTTTTGTGCGTTTAGTGCCATACCATTTTCGATACACCAAGATTGTATAATATTGAGGTTGTTTTGGAGCTGAAATGTGTCGTTGTCTCCATAAATCTTTTGAAAAATTTTGATATCGTCGGCATATGCCAGGCATTTGCAATCTAATAAATCCAGGAGATCATTAATAAATGCCAAGAATAAAAGAGGGCCTAGATTAGAACCTTGTGGTACACCGGATGTAGCAAGAAATGGTACCGAGTCAAAACCAAAAAGTACAACCAACTGTGACCTGTTTGATAAATATGAGCTTATCCATCTGTAAAGGTCACCGTGGATACCTAGATGAACCAGTTTTGCTAAAAGAACAGAGTGATTGACACGATCAAAAGCCTTTGAAAAGTCTGTATAAATGGCGTCGACCTGTATTTTCTCATTAAAAGATTCACATAGATAAGTTATGTATTCAATTAGATTGGAGCTCGTAGAGCGTCCCGAGACAAAACCATGTTGTTTTGAACTAATCTTATGTCGCAAATGATTATAAAGATGGTCATACACTAAACTTTCAAAGACCTTTGCAAAGCAGCTCAGGATACTTATGGGGCGGTAGTTTTCAACCTTTTTTTTATCACCTGACTTATATATGGGAGTTATTTTGGTTATTTTCCATTGAGAAGGGAAAGTACCATTTTTTAAAGATTTATTAAAAATTACTGTTAAGGGTTTTACTAGAGCTTCTGCACATTGACGAATAAAGAAAGGGGGAATACCGTCTGGTCCAGCACTTTTTGTGATGTCAACATTTTTTAATCGACCGTAGACAGAGTGCATTGGTATCTGTAACTCATATAAAGAATAGCTTGAAGGAATAAAGTTAGGTGTATAGTTTACTACGGGACAGTTATCGTAAACAGAAGAAAAGTAATTTGCGAAGAGATTGACAATGTCGCTACCTGTGTCAGCTACAATATTTTTATAAGACATAGTATTAGGAATAAAATTCGTCAATTTTTTACTTTTAGTGTATCGCCAGAACGCTTTTATATTTGAATTTAAATCAGCTTCAATATTCGATATATAGGTTTTGTAACGATAACTTGTTAAAACCTTTACTCTAGTCCGCAACGAGGAGTAAGTATCATAATCTCGTGGGTTTCCATACATTTTGTATCTTGAATGATACTTATCTTTAAGTCTGAATAACCTAATTAAGTCTTTTGAAAACCAGTTTGGATAATTACTTTTTGTCTGCTTCATTTTAGGTGTATGTTTTTCAATTATTAAATGGATTGTGTTGTAAAATAATTGAACATAATCATCACATTCGAGGTCAATGTTTTGATCCCAATCTATACTGTCAAGTTCTTTTATGCAAGCATCGTAATTAGTTTTATGAAAACAGAGCCTATCAGATACCGGATTATATTTAAGTGGTGTGAGCGTATTATTTAGCTTAATTTCTAGCGGGGGGTGGTGTACATCCGGTCTGTAGATTGGTTCTGCTTGTGTAAGCGAATAGATGTCCGGTTTATCAACGATAGCCAAGTCTAACATTCTATTGTTTTGGTTTATAACATAATTCAACTGGTGTAAAGTTGTAGTGTGAATCAAATCGTAAAGTGACTTAGATTTATCGCAAGTATGTGTCAGAGGATAGCTATTGTCTGACGACCAATTCATATCACCCAAATTAAAATCCCCGATTATACAAGTGGTAACATTAGTAGAAGACACATTTACTATTTCATTGCACCTACTAATAAATTCGTCAAAGATAACAGTTGGTATGTAATTTGGTAAATATACGGTGCATAAGTTTAACAACAGCCTCTGATTTAATCTAATTTCTAACCAAAGATCTTCTAACCAGTCTGATTGCCAATTATTTTTTACAACTACATCGAGATCTTTGGACAAAGCTACAAGTACTCCGCCACCATGGTGCTTATTATAACGATTCAGAAAAGTGTTATCTCGGTCTCGTCGTAATACTTGATATCTACTGTCAAATATCTCAGAGGAAAATATGGAGCAGTCTAACCAGGTTTCACAAAGACATATTATATCGTAATTATTACATAATATTGCATTGTATATGTCGCTAGTTTTGCTCTTCATACCACGAATGTTTTGGTAGTAAATTGAGAGAGCCATTTTGATTCTACTTAGTTTTACTAAAACATTTACTAAGAAATACTTATTATAGTTACGACCGGAAACTTAAATGGAGTTAAGAGTGCTCAAGTTCTTTATGAGAATGTGTTTGGAGTTAGGATCCTTTCTCATGTAAATACGACCATTTCGTACCCAGACAAACTTATAACCGAGGTCTTTTGCCTTTCTTCGTGTCAGAGCGTGTAGATGCTTGTTAGTAGGGGACAGGTGTTCAGCCACAAATATTGGTTTCTTTTCTCCCGCTAGCCCTAGGATCGCTGTATTAAGCTTATTTGCATGGTTGGATTTGTTATACCTGTGGACAGCAGAATAGAACTCATCTCGACAAATTTTGTTTCGAAATTTTACCACAATAGTACGAGGCAAATTATTGTCTTTGTTCTGTTTAGCAACTCTAGTACAGCTTGCTATATCATTGTCACTCAGTTTGTGGTTGAGTACCTTTGCACATTGTTGTAAAAGAGTAGGGAGATTTTCAGTGCGCTGTTCTGGTAAACCATGGATTTCCAGGTTATTTTCTCTTAGGTGTTGTTCCAAGTTATTAATGCGATCTGATAACTCTGATACCGCAGCCGTCAATTTATGATTGTTTTCTTTCAGTTCTTTATTATCATTTATTAGTGCTGTGATGGTATTTTTCATGTCATTGTGCATATCACTAAGGAACGTAACAGAGCTTCGAAGTTCTTGAAGGTCGGTTTTGATTATGTTGAGTTCGGTTTTAAGTACTTTCGATAACATAGATGGAAGCTCAGACCTAATGGCTGTAAGCACTTCTTTCCGAATTGCGTTGACGAGAGTTTCGTCCACATTCTTTATGTTACTGCAAGTGTTGGGGTTAGACACAAATCCTATAGGTAAATTTTCAGTTACATTTTGAATATTATCCGAGCAACCTTCATTATCTTCTGTACTCATGATATCCAAATTCATTCCTTGTTTAGCCATGCGTACCGGCGTGTTTGTGTTGTCCGTTTTAGGTTTTTTGTTGAGACATGTTTGGCACTGCCAATTATTTTTAAAGTCCTTAGACATGAAGCGCTTTTCTGGCACGTTGGCGCATAGTAAGTCATAAGCTTGATTGCATAAACAGCATTTTAGTAAACGTCGGCTTTCAATGGGTTTTAGGCAGCCAGCGCAGGTAATTATGTTTGATGCCATTGCGATCAAACGCCTACTTAAACTTATGAGCAATTTCTTTGTAGTACGCCTGACAAAATGATTAGAGCAATTACGTTTTCTGTCAGAATTTGTCTATTCCAGAATTCACTATGAATTATATAATTTACTTCCGAAATGATTCAACACGCCGATCCACGGCATTAACTCGAGGAAAATAAACGTAATATCGTGTTAATCAAGAAGCGAACAGTTCATTCAAGCACAGATGTAAAAACAACGAATTTACGAGTTCCACATTTGTTCCGTTGTACGTTACCAATTGAAAATTGTACGAAATTCACACACTTTTTGTCATTGCACATGTAAAACTATATGCACGGGTACAACTTATTACACTAAATACAGTGATGCGCGATTTGTGCAGGAATAATCACTTTTACTATTTATTTAAAAATAAATTTAGAGAGTTATATATAAGGCGACTAACTGTGTCAACTACCCACTTGACATGTGTATGATTGGTAAAACAATAAGATACGCAGATAACGGTGTGTCACGTGATCGGCCATTTAATAAAATACAATGGAATCGTAGATGCGATATACTTAATTATAATTGGTACAAAATATGTTTATATTATTATGTTACCATTTATGTCGCTGATAGTACATTTTTTTTACCTCAAGTGGGGAAACTTATATAAAAGGCATAATAAATGTTTTCAAACTAGCACATACTACAAAAAGAAGTATTTCACCAATGAGACTCTGGTAGAAAAACTAAGATCACATTATATTACAGACATCTTTATTACTAGTATCATTATATTCTTATATGAGGTCATAATTCTAAAATACATATAAAAGATGGCACTTAAAAGAGAAACACTTTCATAATATTTAATTAAGCTTATATAAGAAACCTCAACAAAGAAAATAAATGACCGTGGTCCGTATTTAAGTTACAAAGTATCGGTCTAAACTAGTTTATGAGGTCGCTTTGTTACGGCAAACTAAAAGAAAATCATGTTGAAACCCGGCTATACTCATTCTACATAAATAAAGAGGTTGAAACTGGCTACTTTATCTTTTTAAAGGCGAGTTCCGAGACTCATAGCATAAAATACATTGAAAAACATTTTGTATCAACACAAAGTGATACGAATATATATAAGTTTTGTACTTTATATACAGTATAAAGCGATATGTGGTAGAATATTTACCTAATAAATGCTAAACAGTAGATCCAGTAAACAGTGATCCGTCCATATTTGGATTTTCCAACGACTTCAAACTAAAATCCATATTTTTATATTAAAACTAGCGGGCCCGGCAGACGTTGTCCCGACTGATTATAAAAAAAAAAACATTGACAGATTATATACCAAAACCTTCCTCATGAATCACTTTATCCACTGGTGAAAACCGCAAGAAAATCCGTTCAGTAGTTTTTGAGTTTATCGCGAACAGACAGACAGACAGACACGGTAGAGGACTTTGTTTTATACCATGTAATGAAAAGGAATACAATCAAATACCGTTAAAATCTACAAAATAACATCTAAATGATCTTTAGATGCTAGAAAAAACAATACTATGTGCACTTTTTGTACGAAAAATATGTATTTTTTACATACATGAGAAAGTTAAGTGGTAGCGACGAAACAAAATATTCTCAAAACGACGACAGGGCTTACTCGACTGACATGTTAACAACATGTACGCACGAATAGATTTAGAAAGAGACAATCTTTACTTATTGCATGTGTGATTTTCCATTTCAGAGAATGGTATTCCACATTAGGGATACTATCCCATATTTGGTTACTTTTCACTATAAATAAAATTATAGAGGTCTGTCGCAAAACTATAACGATAGATATTAATCATTTTTTTTATTTTACTTCTTAGATACTAGGCCCTTACTTTAATATAATAAATCACGATATCTTTAATTTAATTATGTAGTTTTAGTTATGGTATTTTTTATTATAATTTTATTATAATAGCGGACGTTGTGTTGCCTTGATCATTAAAAATCCTATAATTGTTATTACAAAAAAGTTAAATACGTATTGAATACTTGTTTTAAAAAGGTTAAAAAGGTAACGACCCACTGATAACAGCCAAACTGCAACCACTTGAACATCGACGTAGAGTCGCCTGTCTTGTGGTATTTTATCGGCTACACTTTGGGGAATGTGCACAAGATCTGCACCAACTAATACCACCGTCTCCATTTCGTCTCAGGACTACCAGACGCCGTACAGACCTCCATTCATTCGCAGTTGACATACCCTTCATCCGGACGAAGTGCTTCGCTTCGCTATTTATTATGCGAACCGCGAGGTAGTGGAATGCGCTGCCTGCGTGTGTTTTTCCTGAAGCATATGATGTAGCAATCTTCAAAAGAAGAGTGAATGTGCATTTACTGCGTGAACACGTTATATCCTAGGCCTCGTCTTCACTTTACATCAGGTGTGACAGAGGTCAAGCGTCGCAATGTTAATTATAAAAAAAAGTATAGTTCATTAATATCTTGATAAACATTCGATGACAATAGTGTTAATGTAAGAAAAAAATACCTATTATTTATATGTTGCTATAAAAATATGTTTGTTAGAATAACAATATTTAAACAATTATGTTAAAAATGAGATATAATATTCGATACTTATTATTTTATTATTATTATTCATTATAGTATAGTATGGTAACACAGCCTTAACTACCTACGCGACGGTGCAATCTACCATCTATCTTTATAGATCAATCGCAAGGCATTGAATGTATAAAATGTATAAATATAAAAAAACAAGCATTTGTGAGCTTCAATGTAAAGGTACTGTATTTAGCACAAATAAAATCGATGATCGTTTAGATGCTTGTCTTACAGTAAATCCTGAAATGCAAGTCTGTGATTCGCCGACGCTTCCGAATGCGCTTGGGTTTTCCGCATTTCCCGACCTATTTACGAATCCCAAGCGATTAAACTATCTTAACGGGCTTTCTCATGCAATCGTTCGATAGTAAAGAAAATGGCACAGAAGTGTATCTGAGTATTTTACTTTATTAGTCTATCTATAATTAAGCAGGCTTGTTAATGAAGCATAAATTCTTTGTTTATTCTTTTGTTCCTGTTAAATTACTAAGGTAGTTTTGCAAAGCTGTTGAACCTTTAGCGCTTTATTCTTCATATTGTTGAAGTATTACTTAACGCACAGCATACAGTACAGCATAATAATGGTATGTCTGCAGTTTTTCACGTCTCTGCGGTAAATGCTGCTTCCAAAGTGTATGTTGTAGCGTTATAAGGTATAATGAGAAGTAAGCACGGGCACCGTGAAAAGTTCTTGTTCGTTCTACTAAATGGTTTTATTACATTAGATAAAAATAAAGTAAGTTGGTACAACCATGAATGTTCAGCATAAGAGGGAGGTTTGTTTAAAAAAAATCTTTACTTGATTAGTGTTACATGTTTTGACTTAAACGCCATGACTAAACACTAAACCTGTAAATGCGTTGTGGTATGAAAGAGGTTGGAAATTTTAGCTTTACCCAAAAGTTGGCGAATTTCAATAATAATGTGTTGTATTTAAATAATTAAAAAAAAGCCAACAGCCCTGAATAAGTATTTTAAAAATTTGCACTAATTGACCGCGAACATTCCGACACTCACAGGGATGAGTCACGTCCTTACATTAAAAAGGGTAAAAATAGCCCCTGAAACCCTAAAAACAAACCAAGTCCATCCACGCTCTAATTATACCTTTCCATTAGCTTTTGTTTAGTTGTTTCTAACAATAGGATAACAGTGAGATAAAGGGCATTAACGTCTAAATCTATCTAATATAAATAAAATTGAAATGTGTTTGTTTTTCGGCTTAATCTACGAAGACGATTTTAATGTGACTTTTACTAACAAAATAAAGGACTTAGAAAGTATTATTCAAGCTACATATAATTACGTTTTTGTGTAGAGACTACGCATAAATAATAAAATTAAACAGAAAGTAATAGAATTTGAATAGTGGTGAGAAAATTAAATAATAAAAGCATTCCAAAATGAATTTAGATAAAAATACACAGTTACAACGAAAATGAAAATTATTTTCATGATAACAAAGTCTTGGGTACCAATAACTTGAGATATGAACTTAAATTAGGTTCAAAATAAATACTAGGAAAAGTTATTGAACTTTGTTGAATAAAAATGTATAAATAAAAATAAAATAGTATTAATCTTTGTTGTTAATACATAATTTATTTATTTATTTATTTGTATGTGATACAATACAATGCGGTGCTGTTATATTGTTTTACAATACTAAAACGACAATAGTGAAGAGGTTGACTATAAATCATAAACTTATAAAAAAATATTATTATACAATTTTATAATACTCTAAGTATAATAGTAACTTTTTACGACTATACACTTCGGAAGTAGTAGGTAGAACATATTTATTCATAGAATATTATCTTCTACTATTTAATTATTAAGTATCAATAATTAAAATGTATAATTAATCTAGTGATAACATTTTTTTCGCAACCTATCTTCTACTTTATTATTGCCATTGTTGAGTGCTAATAATATTAAATGTTTCTTGTGATACTTTCAATGTTCTAACAAGATGGTGGCTCCTTTGTTACAGTTTTCCAAGGAGTTTCTATTGCATCTCAGATTTCATGCTCCGCGGTATTATTTTCCATCCACTTCCCTTGTGTACAATAATCGCGCTATATTAATTAAAATGTCACCAATAATATAAAATATGGAGTAAAATGACATAAGATTATGAATAACATATAAAAGGAACTACATGAGAAACTAAGATCCCATCAAAAATAAAAAAGGATTCGAATATATTCTCTTTGTGACCTATAACTGATTGTTCTGATTTTGGGTTTATTTCGTGTACGTAAATTCTATGTTAGTCAATTTCTCATCGATACGGGGTTTGTTATCAAGTGTGAGGATTTGATTTATGATAAAAAAACGTACCCAGCCTTCTGTAAAGTAAAGCCTTTTGGAAACAAGTTGGACGTCATTCGCTAGCTATAATAAAAAATAATTAGCTTAATAATACTATAATAGTACGTTTTAAACAAATGATTAGTATTTATATATATATAAAGTGACAGTTTTATATATACACCTCATACATTTAAGTAGTAGAACGCATTAAAAATTATATATCATTTAAATCATGCAGACAGTACATGAGAAAACAATTATGTTTACAATTATTAACGTTTTCAGTTAATTAAGCAAAATTTTATTATCATTTAAAAATAATTAAGTCTTCGTATTCCGTGTAATTCACCTCATGAATAATTAATAATCTAATTAAAAATCGCTCTCCTCAAAATATTAACGTAGGACAAAAGAAGGTAAAAGTTAAATTTCATTGTCATTGGACATATTTGTTAACATATGTATTACTAGAGTAGCTATTTATACGTATCGAGGGATACCTTCTGCATAACATTAAGCTGAATTGCATCGAACGTTATGAACAGTGATATTGGAATATGATCCTCCCCGGGGCGCTTGCAAGATGATTGTTATATTCCAATGTGCAGTCCCAAGCGTACATCACATATCACAGATTTAATAAAATTCTGAGGCATCTAGGCTATTCCTGTATTAAGAACTATTGGTATTTCTTTTTATTTTAAATCTGTCAATATTTCTACCATAGAAAGAATGTCGTGAAACGTTCAATAAATTTTAAATTCGAAGTGAAACTCCTTATGAGAGGAAATTCTGATCACCAACCTCTTTGCTGACGAAAAGTAAGCACGTAAGTAAAAGGGTAAGCATTGTATCGGACAGAGTGTTGAAAACACTGGTTCTCATCTGATCACCGAAGTTAAGCACTGTCGGGCGCGGTCAGTACTTGGATGGGTGACCGCATGGTAACATCGCGAGACGTTGGCTTTTTGCTGTATTTTTTAAATTAAAATGTATATATTTTTAATTAATACAAAAGCTTCACTTCTATCCTGTGTCTCAACAACACTTACTGGTTTTTTTTATCAATATTGAGAAATACGATACGGATAATGCATTTTGTTCGTATGGGGTTGAATTGTATTTCACGTTCTTTTATAGCCACACTAAAATAGTTAATTATTAGAAGATAAAGTTTAAAGTGATGCAGACATATATGCCACTTTTGACGTTAAGAACAATGTTGTAATATTTCTAAAACTTATGCTGAAATATAAACAAAATGTCTAGTGAAATCGATATCTAAAAATATTATCATATTTCTGAAATGATCGTATAGGGATCCGATTAAATGTATGAGAGAAGTGTATTGGTAAGTCCTTCGAGACGTTTCTTAAAGTAACCTTAGCGGTGCAAACGAGCTAAGCGGCTAAGTGCTACGCCGTAGGCGTCCGTAGCTCGTAGAGACTCGTAGCGGGGCGTAACCCGTTAAGTCCGCTTTAAGTCGAATCCGTCATTATTATTCCATGAAACCGAGTCTCGAACACTCCTAAACCCACACCTGCGCTCAGCGTGCGAACAAATAACCACGTAAACCTAACAAATAGCATCACATTCATATCGGTCACGAGTGCTCCATGTTACTGCCAAAAAATACGTTACGACAACTTAAGAGATTTTTCGGGGTTTCGACCTTTATTCGCTACATTTGTGGCTGCGCGCAAACATTGTCGTTTTTGTTGAAGGCCTGCTGACGAGGATTATATTTGGGCTGGCATTAATCTCTCCGAAAGGTAGCGGTAATAAAGTTTTTAGAGTGTATCCACACGGTGTGGACCATTTTAGTTGTTGGAAATGTTTTTATATCACAGGATGGGCCGGGCCGGAGTTAAATGTTTGAGTAATTTACTTATTGAAATTTAAATACTTTGTGAACAATTGAGATATTTCTACATTAAATTTATTTTTCTATGGGAAACATTTACAAATTTTATAATTTTATTGAATAGTTATTTTTACAATCCACATTGTTTAATTTGGTTTTGTGATGGTTTTGAAGTGAACTCTAGGCGTATTGAGCGGTATTTTTGTGCAGGTGATAAATTTATAATTTCGCGTCATGACATGCTACGTAAGCATGACCTGCCGTATTGTGATTGTGCGGCTTGCGTCAGATTATCGACGCGTAGTATAGAGGCCTATGTACATGTAGTATTGATATTTTGCAGCTCATCATGTGTTTTGACTGATTAAGACTTTTTAAAAATGTATATAATTATTGCTCCGAGTACCAATAGATATGAAAACCACACTAAAGTTAATAATTTCAATAAAAAAATCTGAAATTTAAATATTGTCATTTATATTATAATTAATAGGTAGTTTTGAGTTTTCACTTCTGGCAGCAGTTCTTATTATTGCCTCGACTTTTTTAAATTAATTGCAAGATTTGCAAGTATTTTAGATAAAGATTATATTATGAATTTTAAAATAAACGCTATATATTTTTAGCATACAAATTCTTAGAATCGATCACAACTCATGAAAAGAAGAAATGGTGTTCAAATTTCATTTATAACAGGTGTATCAAGTACCCGTGACATAAAAGCTATGTAAGTTGTTAATAAGTAAGAAGGTGTGTTTCGATGTTGTGAGTTATTAATGGACGTTATAACATAGCAGCTTAACGGTGTAAGTACGGTCGGATTTGGGTATTACACTGAAATTATGCAACCTACCGGCAACGAATGACATTAATTTAGAATTAATCGTTAACCTTCTTTTATCCCATATTATATAGGTATAAGAACAGAGAAGCTATGATGTGTACGTCTTATAATTGTGGAAAAAATAATTCAGTGTATTTTTAGTGCATATTTAATGTATGTTATTAAATTTATCAATTAAATGTAATTAACCTTAGATTTATATAATACTAGCGGACCTGGCGGACGTTGTCCTGCCTTGATAATAAAAAAAATCCTAAAAGTCAACCGCAACGCCACCTACCGGGTCCAATTGTGAATCTAAACCGTTCTCGGATCCACTGGAACACGCACACAAAGTTTTATTAAAATCGGTCCAGCCGTTTAGGAGGAGTTCAGTGACATACACACGCACAGAAGAAATTTATATATAAAGATATATTACAGTTTTGTCTTTATACAGAAAGTCGTTGAACCCTAGATATAAATAATATTAATCATTGTAAACTACTTTGTATATTATTGTCAAAGTTTTTGTAACTATCTTATTGTATCTGTGTTTTTACACAGTACTGTAAAAAGTAATTAAAATCTCATCATCAGTGCTTCGAATAATAACAAATTACAACAAGATTGAATAAAAATATACCAGGTGACTGTTTAAAGTTTAACGCCCTTCCATCCTTTAGTAGTTCATGGTTACATTTAACATATAAAGTAATAATATCAAAACAAATACTAATAAACAACAAAGATAACCTTAGTTAAAGTTTGTTCTAAAACTTTTATAAGTATGGGAACGTTACTTTTAAACGTAAAAAAATCACGTTTAGTTCAATGAACAACATTAAATGGGCGTTTTTCATTACGTAACTTGTCGTCGGTATGCCGCACGGTCGAACAAAGGACAGCAGGGCGAGGGTCGGGGTGCGGGACTCCCCGGAATTGTGTGATTCATTGCTTTCCTTATTATTACACCAGTTACCTGATGTTTAGCGTATATGAGTTTTGTTTTTCTCTAGATAATTAGATCAAATATTAAGCACCTATTTTTTAAATTGATTTAGAACGAGAATCGACTAATGGATTAATCTGTAATATGATGATGTTTTAATAGTAGCAAATCTCCAACTTTACCGAACTGTTTCAATAATTACGCACACCTTCCAGAGTTTTTCTCCTTCCTATATTGAAAGTTAATGTAAAACACGTCGCGGTACATTTGGGCAGAAACTTCAGAAAATCCTTGAACTCGCTGCTAACGCGATACACTTACATTGCTCTCACTAGTTCTCACACACACCACTCTTCGCCTCACACATGTACACACATACCGTAGGTATACATATAGTGAAAAGGTTTTTATTTGCTTTTTCCTTATTTTAGATCTAGGTTAGTTACTTTTAGGCAAATTGCTAGATTTGAGATGTGTGTACACATTCGTGAGACACATGGGTGTCTCAATAATATATGATTAGTTTAGTTCGACTCAAGTCGAGATCCAGCCATTTTGGTACCTTTAAGTTTGTTGTCATTCAGTTGTGTATCCTAAGAGCTCGCCCTAAAAACCCGGTAAAGCTATAAAGAACGTTCAACAAAAACCAATCAGTTAAAAAAAACAAACTGCATACAAAGAGAAATTATCTTATAAATATGATTGTGGTGTAATTGTGTGATAACGAGTATTTGGTTATTTGTCTCCATGAGTACAAAATAGTTCCGATACAAACGTCAGTTAATTTAAGAAAATCAATTTGTATGAATTTAGGTAAATTAAAAACCGGCATAACAATGTTAAGATTTTATAATGATAATGTAATTTAATAATATAAAACATTAAACCAGGAAATTTGATAAGAAACAATAAAAGCATTCGAGTAATAAATAAGATGCAAGAAAAACAGATATTAAGAATAAAATCCAGCGTAGCGTGACCCGTATAACAGCGAAAGATCCTTTTTGGAAAGTATTTCTTATTTCTTTTAAATGATTGTAAATTTATGCTGAATATCCTCTACGTACGTCATAATGTTGTAAGATATAAATAATTTATGAAACCGCAATATCCCACGATCGCAAGTGTTTCTTTTGAAGAAAATATTCCGGCCAGTCATTTATATTGTATTAGATTTTATCTACTTCTTTATATTTGTGACAATATTAATAATATAAAAGTAACCATATTCATTTTTGTTGATTTGATAGTTAAAAGGAAAACAGTCTAGTTCAGAAGAACCCTTTTTGATGAAATGCAGTTTATACTTATTTAATTGTATTGTCATCGATAAATTATAAGTATAAATAAATAATAATTATAAATTATAATTATTATAAGCATGTAACGCTTCTGATGTCGCTTTTCATCAGGCGACCCGCATGCTTGTTTGCTACCATCGTAGTATAAAAAAAAAATTATACTTTTTATCTTTCTTAAGCGGGAGACTTCAAAAATGCTTAAAATATTTTCTTGTCTGTAGATAATTAAAGTGTATTAACAGTTCCAACACATGTCGGTACGTCATTTCTACTCGTTACGTTCACCAAATGGAATTACAGGTTAATTTAACGTTAATATACCTCTCTGCCTTTCATAAAGTTTAATATTTCAAATCAAGTATTTTTACATAATACTAAAAATAATACATTTGTATTGAATTATATCTTAAAAAGTACATTTTAATTAACATTAATATTTCAATCGAACCATTTCTTAATGTTTTAAAACGTATATATTTTCTTTCAAATGCGTATTTTATCCAAAACTATCGTTGTGATGTATTTATGATATATTTCTGTATATTTAAATTATTACATACTAGCGGACCCGGCAGACGTTGTCCCGCCCTGATTATTTAAAAAAATCCTTGACAAATTATGTACTAAAACCTTCCTCAAGAATCACTTTATTCACAGGTGAAAACCGCATAAAAATCCGTTCAGTAGTTTTTGAGTTTATCGCGAACAGACAGACAAACGCGGCAGGGGACTTTTTTTATGCTATGTAGTTATATTATTTGAATTTAGACACATCTAATTGCAATGATATACGTTTATATATTACGTATTTACAATGAGCGATGCAATTGTTTGCAATGATTTTTTGAAGTATACATTCATTAAAATAATCTCGTATAATGTTTAAAAATTGTAAATAAACTTTTAAATGACGATTTGTTCAAATTACTTTTGGATAAAATAACAGCCTCGTGTTAAATTGTCACGTTTACACAATAAAACAAACCGAGAGCTCCGGACCACAAATATTTGTGTCGAATAATTACAATTTAAACTTATTGAATTCCCACAGACAGTGTAATCACCCCACTCGTTGTTAGCAACAGATTGACTGTAATTAAATTACCATTATATTGTTGGAAGCCCGTAGTTCTCACGTTGATAGTACGCTGTCTATGAAATTTTTTATTAATAAATTTACATTTACAACGTTTACAACATTTAAAACGTCTTCACTTATAAAGCTTTGTCGGTGGTAGAGCTACGCTCAAGCTATTAATGGTTTCAGCATGAATGGGCCGGCTCGACCGGGGTAGTACCATCCTCTCACAGAAAACCGATGTGAAGTAACAGTGCTTGCATTGTTGCGTTTCGTTTGGTCAGTGAGAGCGCCGGATAAAACCTCCTCCCCTCCCCCTCCTCCCGTCCCCACTCACCCACACCCATCAGCCAAAATTTTCAACGCCAGTTCCAGACTCATAAATATCACAAACCCGTATTCGGCAATCTGAAACGATAAGAATAAATTACATTTACCGTTCTCGTCATTTTTAATATATATTTATTAATTTTATTTACATAATAATTATTATTCACCTGTAAAACGAAATTTTCCATAACTCTGTATGTGGGCGTCTCGAACATCATGGACAAGCAAGATAGAGTGGTCACCATTATCATAACCCAATCTATATAAGTTACCAAACCAAGAAAATTACTGTAACAAAATACAAACAATTCTATTAATATTTTGTAAAAAGACGATTCATTTAAAGAGTAAATATCGAGCGATCGATCTTCGCTCGATTGGTTAATACAATAACTGTATTGCTATGCAAGATGAATGTATTCGTATTCGGATAACATTACATAGCGACATCTTACAAAATTTTCATTTACCAGTATGTTATTGTCCATTGGTACAAGTATCACAAAAATATACGAGATGGCGCTATACGACATTGTATAAATAATCATAAAAACAAGTGCGTGCGTACAAAGTACACATGTCAGAAGTGAAACTTCTTTGGCAAACTAATTTATAAGTCTTGTTTATATTTATACAAATCTAAAACTTTAGATTTCCGAGACTTGAAAAATAGATGAAAAATCTGCGTTTACTGCAAATGACGTCACTTCCGTTGCATACCTATGTGACGTTACATCTGTAAAAATTTTACCCTCATAAGAAGTTTCACTTAAAAAAAAAAGGCAACTGAATACACATTTCCTAATTTAAACGAAAAATATTAAAAGAAAGTGATGCGTGTATTGTCATATGTTTGATGGTTGCGACCTAATCGTATATCTGTAACACCCAATCTCGATCACTCGAACTACTCTAGATTATCTTAAAACGGGAGAGGTTAGGTGTGCCTGTTTGGTTCCACATCTTAGCTTATTAACTAATATTATAAAGGCGAACATAAGTTTGTTTGTTTGTTTGTTTGTTTGTTTGTTTGTTTGTTTGTTTGTTTGTTTGTTTGTTTGTTTGTTTGTTTGTTTGTTTGTTTGTTTGTTTGTTTGTTTGTTTGTTTGTTTGTTTGTTTGTTTGTTTGTTTGTTTGTTTGTTTTGTTTGTTTTGTTTGTTTTGTTTGTTTGTTTTGTTTATTTGTTTGTTTGTTTGTTTGTTTGTTTGTTTGTTTTTTTTTTGTTTGTTTGTTTGTTTGTTTGTTTGTTTGTTTGTTTGTTTGTTTGTTTTGTTTGTTTTGTTTGTTTTGTTTGTTTGTTTGTTTGTTTGTTTGTTTGTTTGTTTGTTTGTTTGTTTGTTTGTTTGTTTGTTTCTTTGTTTGTTTGTTTCTTTGTTTGTTTGTTTCTTTGTTTGTTTGTTACGCTTTCACGCATTAGCTACTTAATCGATCAACATAAAATTTTGCATATACGTTATCAGGGTTACAGAAAATGACATAGAGATAGATTTTATCAAATAAAAGTACTGTTTCGAAGGTATAGGTCAAATCTACATTAACGCGAGCGTAACCGCGAGCAGAAGCTAGTAACTTAATAAATTTCTTTCAGTTCTACCCAGAATTTGAACCCAGAACCCATTTATTTGACTAAATTATTTTTAGGTTTGTTATTCAATTATGCAATATTAAAGTGGAGGAGCCTATATTATTTTAGTCGCTATAATCTCTGTAACAACTTCCAACACTTGCCATTAAATGTATCTTATCGTGTAGTATAAGCGTCGGGCGTGAACAAATAGCTAGATTTCGATCCAACAGTACTCCTTGGAGAGCTGTATATTGCAGTGTTGGCACAGGTTACGGACCGGACTCGATGATTGTGAATTTCCGCACGAAAATTGTGCAAAGTTTGTGGCTCTAAATCGGGTACAAAACATATTAATCAATATTGCATCGAGAATTGAGCGTAATCGTACGTTTGAAATAGTATCTAGATATAAAGAGGCGAAATAGAATCCATTACCTTTCTCTTTATTTTTTCGTCAGTAGCCATTGACGAGGCATAGCTATCATCAATAAAAAAATTGGAAACACCTATTTGTTTTTCCATACAGACGACTATTTTTTTTTTTAAATTGTGGCACGGCAAAATGTCTGCACTGTTCCTGATAGTAAGCACAGAACAATCCAAAAACAATGGCGACCACCGAGTGACACACTATCCATCGCCGGTCGCCGCTGTCATGCTGGCCTGCGAAAAGCTGGATTTGCACAGGCTGATCCCGAAACGCGACCCGCAGAAGCGAATTACTATGACGGGCTTTTTCGCCATATACATGGTGGTTGCGATCTAGTCCGGCTGTAAAACCCTACCACCTCGCTTTCGCCATTGCCTCGTTCGTTATTCAGCAGGGTGCACCACGCACAGGTGAGGTTGGCTCGAGTGTCTCAAGTCTTAGATGTTATTCGACACTCCTTACACCCCAAAATATAAAATGTATTGCAATAAATGAATGCACATTAATGTGATCGTACCCGCTCGTAGCTTATGTGAATTAACAAAATCAAAGAAAAAATGTATACAATGATGCCATGTAGTGGTTGGTACTCTCATTAGCAAAAATCCACAATAATGTAACTTACAAAGGATAAATTACGATCACTGTACGAGCGTGACTAGTGTATATAAGAATGTATGATGGTGTGTACATATTTGAGATTAGATCTTAACAAGAAAGTCATAAGTACCACGATGCTTGCCCCACTTCTTTACGTCTGGAAAACACACATCGCTGTATCGAATTATAATAAAGCGATCAAATTATAATAAAATGGATAGTATAGAAACCTTTTCTTAAAAAAAAAAACAAACAGGTGTGCCAAGTTATATTTTCTTCTAAATAAATGCTTTCACCTTTATCGATCAAGTAATTTTGGAGGTAGTCCGGTGAAGCTGTTAAGGTTTTGCTAGGCCAATAATGTTCGCTGCTGGGCCAACCGCTGGGGCGGCACGATGAAGTCTATAGAGATCTCGTGCCGCCCCAACTTAGCGGTAGACGTACACCGTGGGGTTTTAGTCTGTGCAAGACGGACATAACCCACCCTCTCCCCCAAGAGGGTGGTGTATCCATAAGGGATTTCCCCACGTAAAAAAAAGGCCAATAATGTTGATAGTTCGAAAAAAAAAAGGAATTTTGGAGTTTATCAATGCAGTGTAAATATCATCATTATCTTTACATAGTATAAAAAAAAGTCCCCTACCACGTCTGTCTGTCTGTTCGCGATAAATTCATAGACTACTGAACGGATTTTCATGCGGTCTTCACCGGTAGAGTATGAGGAGGATTTTGGTATATAATTTGTCAAGGATTTTTTTGTGATCAGAGCGGGACAACGTTTGCCGGGCACGCTAGGTAAAACTATAAAAATATGTCGTTTTGCATGCATCATGCAAACACAATTAGATATATAGCGCAATTTTTTTTCTAGGTTTACTTCTTACACACTTCGTCTTTATCTAAGATAAAAACCATGATCGTTTCATTTAATAACTTATAAAAGTTTAAAAAGAACTACACAGTTGAAATTACCGTCATGACAATTGGTATGCGTAGGTACTTGAACACAGAAGATATTTAAATAATATTCGTCTGTTTTGTTATAACTCAAGTATTTATTACAAGAAATAGTAACTACAGTGAATAATATAAACAAACAAAGCTTGTACTTATTTTATATATATATCATGACATATTATAAAACAAAGTCCTCTGTCTGTTCGCGATGAATTCAGTGAATACTGAACGGATTTTCATACAGTTTCCAGTAGACAGAGTGATTCACGTGGAAGGTTTAGGTTAGAATAGAATTAGAATATAATGTTATAATTTGTCTACGTTTTTTTCTCCGAGTGGTAGAAGTTCTTTTAAATCCGCCTGGCTAGTTACCACTATCAAGTTGAGAATATGTTGTCAATAAGTACCAATAGGTATGTTCCGACAACTGCACTTAAAAGCTAGTCCCCTTCTCTAGGCTTAATGTGTTTACGATCTTCGACCAACATCGTCATCTAAGATCATGTGAGGTTGTGATTAAAGTCCCATAAAGTATAACAAATTGTTTTTTTGTAATTTAAATACTGTTATACTATAACCCATGTATTATTAAGAAGAGAAAACATTTAAGAATCCAAGTAATTTATGTTAAATACATATTTATTAAGGTAGACAAGCAAACAAATGGAGAACCCGACTCCCTTTGAGAGAATCTCGTTAAGGATTTAAAGGAATTGCGCTCGGCTTTTACAGGTGTAGCTTGTTTATACGTGCTTTTTAAATTATCTTGCTACTGTGGTACGAACATAGTGCTTCCTTGTAATAAAAGATTTCAAATTACATCTTTAGAATACCTAGTTGTCAAATTAAAAGTAAACAGTAGTGAATTGTAATCTTTTCACGTTTTTTCTTTACATTTGAGTTATTTTAACGGGATTTCTTGTGGATGGAAATTTGTAAATGATTTTTAATGGACTTTATCCGTGTTATTACAAAAAAGTTAAATACGTATTAAATACTTGGTTTAAAAAAGTTTCCTAATAAATGCATCGCGCTCGCCCGAGGCAAGTTCGCGTTATCCTTTTTCACAAACCCAACGTAACCAAAGCGAGACAAAAGAGCAAGATGGCGAATATTCAGCGACCGGGGTTGCATTTAATATGAGACATTTTTAAAGCCAGGGTTCAATACGTATTTAACTTTTTTGTAATAACACCATATAGGTTTTGGCTTTTGATAATAATCACACCTAATTTTTGATTGAGAAGGTGTTACTTTGCGGAAATCCATTTTTAAATATTAAAGTGGGTGTTACTACTACTACGTCCCCATTTTCGGGTTGACTTCAGTTTACCTTATTGTTTGATTATCTCCGAAATAGAAAATTATTCTTTCACTTTTCGGAATTTCAAGTGTCTAACTCGTCAGCTTGGCGACAGTTCTTCAATTTGAGGGTGGTAGCTAACTAGTCGGACTTATAAAAGGTTCTCCCAGCGTGCTATGGTTTCGTCCCAATACTATTCATCACCGAAGTTGTGGCTTATTCGTAACAATTCGATTTTATGTCGATTGGCGTCCGAACACATTAACTGCTGAGCCTTCAACGCTTTCTGACGAATTAGAACCCTTTCATATAGAAAAAAAAGAATAATTCTCTATATTCGATATAATCAGACAAAAAGGTAAACTAAAGTCGACCCGAAAATGGTGAAAATACTTACACGCAGGTTTAAAAACATAATAAAACTGTTTAAAATGTATTTTTAAAAAGCGACGTATTACTTCTTTATATATATCATTCTGCTGTTCGAGTGATGTGACTGAACTCCTCCTAAACGGATTAAAGAATGGCATAGATTCACAATTTATATCAAGACAGAACAACCTCCACTGGCACCGCTAGTTTTAGTATATTATTCGTATCGTGTGTATGTTTCTTTTTTGGGTGCCAGACAGTTTGATGAATTTTAATAACCTATTTATTGATCCTACATTTGCCGTAGTATTGGGAGTTAATGATATAATATCTTATATTATAATATTTATATATCACGTGCATGAAAAAGGAAAGATTAAAGTGAGTTTTACTTATTAAAACTCAACTGAATAAGTTGTTCTTTAATATAAGTAAAAATAGTTCGTGTTTATTGAATGCCAGTTTTTTTTACTGATAAATTCAATGGTTTTTATCACTATAATAGCAAGTACTTGCAGCAGAATAAGTCTCGACTTTGTCTAGGGGAAAATTATATATTCTGAGCGGTTTAAGTGCAAATAAAAGAATAAATAAATGAAAAGCCTATCGGATACGAAAATTAGCGTATACCTTCAAAAGTTCCGTATCGAAATTAGCAGTCGGTAATGTTCCTAGGACGAAGTTGGTAAAAGTTTGGAATTCATTAAAAACAATAGCCGTACGGGATAACTCGCTCTTCTTACACCCGCAGAGTTAGCCGGTTAATTATAATTCTGCCTGAGGCGTCTGAATTGCGAACAGAATCTGCAAAGTACTGCACTGTTCATATTCTACGGTCACTATAAAAACTTTGTCTGGTGCCTTTTATTTCTTTTCATAATTATTTTGCATTAAACGTACGGCAATTATGCGGTATTCAACACGTTTCGTTTAGCTCTTACAACTTTGTTAAACGGTTCATTTAATTAACATGTTAAAATATTGTGTTTCTTTTGGAAGTATAATGTATTTTACAATTGTAAGCATTAAAGAATAATGCTTAGTAAAGTACTGTTGTATTTTTTTATTCTTATATATATTTTATATTTTAAATGTAAATTGATTCATTTTCTTCATTTATTTGCATTCTTCTGCGAGTCAATATGTGCTTATAAACCCGAGGTTTTCATCTGTGAGATGCCTATATCGAAATTTAGTTAAGGTAAAACTTTCTCGGTGTTATTACAAAAAAGTTAAATACGTATTGAATCCTGGCTTTAAAAGCGGTTTCGAATTAAATGCACCACGGTCGCTGAATGTTCGCCATCTTGCCCTTTTGTCTCGCTTTGGTTACGTTAGGTTAGACTTGCGAAAAAGGATAACGCGAACTTGCCTTGGGCGAGCGCGGTGCATTTATTACGAAACCTTTTTAAAGTAAGTATTTAATATGTACTTAACTTTTTTGTAATATCACAGTCTGAGTATGTTTCTAGAAACTAGTAATTTATATTTCGAGTTCATATATGTATATTAATCTATTATTTATTATTATTAAAGGTCTTGTTAGTTTTTCACTTGAGATGTGTCGTTACATTGTCTTAATTGTGGGGTAGCACAGGATTTTTAAAAATAACATGAGAAAAAAAAGTATTGAAATCGGGTTTTTTGTTTTCGTTTCTGTAGTGAAACTTTTTATGGGCTTTGAGGTTCTGATCAGCAACCTTCTTGTGTGACGAAATGTGGTGGAGGTAAACACTGTGTCGGCTAGAGTGTAGAAAACACTGGTTCTCACGGTTGGTACTTGTAGGAGTACTTGGGAACACTGCGTGGCGGTGGATTTTAGTTGTAATTTTTTTAATCAATTGTACCTATTGTATCACGATTTTGATAGAGTTTGGCATAATTTTGAGATTTTTATTTGTTGAAAACATCTGTTTTCTGGATGAACTTGTGGCAAAACACTGTATTGTTTCGCGTACTCGGTCCTCGCCACGGGACGAATAGGCGGGGGGGGGGACGCACTAAATAGTAGCCCGCGCAGGTACGGAGCGGCCATGGGGAGAGCGACCTCAAAAACCGGCGCGGGCGGTATAGATATCCGGTGGAGTTCCGATCCGACTACCGTGCAAGACGGACGTCGCGCTCGTTGCTCTCTTCGATTTCGATACTCGTGATTTAGTGACGTCAGTTTTTACTTCGTGAGTGCTCGTTTCCATTGTTCCGATTGGGCACACCTGCGCCGCACACCTGCGTCGCACACCTGCGCCGCACACCTGTGCTACAGGTGGCGTTCTGTTTCCTAGAACTGAGTGAGACCTTTCCTTTCTATTTATTTATTGCTTGATATATTTATTTGTTTACTCTACTTATTTATTTATCTATTTATTTACGTATTTCTCAATTCGTTTCTTTATATATTTATTTACTTTTTGTTTATTTATGCAGTCTTATATTATTTTTCCTCTCTCTCGCTCACGTATTTATTTACATTTTTCTCCTAATTTGTTTAGTTTTAAACAGCTCTTTTGGTCCGGACTCGGGATAGTCCCTTAAAAACCGTTAAGGCGTGCCCCCCTGCCCCTCAGGCAGGGAGGTTGTTTCGCGACCCCCCGCACCCTCCGGCCTCGGTATGGCCGACATAGAGATATTGTCGCAGTACAATAAGTACTTAGAGGAACAGGGTTCCAATGTAGATTTGAACGCGTCGTTCGAAGCCTTCGTGGCTATATATACGAGGGGAAAGAATGCGTCAAGGTTAGAGCTCAAGAATTCGTTCGCGGTCCTCGAAAACGATTCGGAGTCGTCCTTGGATTCGTCGGATTCACCGCTGAATCCGGCGGATCGAGCCCGTGCTCCCGCGCCAAGCTCCAGCTCGGATTCCGGTTCCGAGATGGAGCTGGACGAGGCGGCGCCCGCCGTGCCGACCGATAGATCCGCGTCGATCGCGACCCCCGCGACAACCGCGATTCCTGCGCCTTCTGCGCAAAACAGTGACGGTTTCAAAACCGTCACTTATTCAAAACGCGACCGTGGCGCGCGCTCACCGGACTCCGGGTCCGATGCAAGTTCAGGTCACAAGACCAAGCAAAGTCGTACAAACGAACCGTCAGAGGGCACCCGGGTGCAAAGTAAGAACGCGGCTATACCGGCACGCGTAAAACCGTTAGGGGGCGGAGCCAAGCCTGTCTCCGTCTCGCTCCCTCAGAGCCAAACCTCGGGTTCCGCAGAACCCGCAGCAAAAAAGCCGCGCCCACCGCCGCCTGTGACGATACAGGATAAGTCGCAGTGGATGTTTATCTCCACTAGGCTTAACCAACTCAAGATCAATTATACGTCCGCCTTGAACGTTCAGGCGGGCATTCAAGTTAAGGTCCCGACCAGTAACGACTTTCGCGCGCTAACTAAGTTCCTTCGGGAATCGAAGTTAGCGTATTTCACATACGCTCTCGAGGAGGAACGCCTCCTCAGAGTAGTACTCCGCCGCGTCCCTGCCGAAATTTCGGTAGAAGATGTCACCGTCTCCCTTATGGAGGGTGATTTTCCGGTCCGGGAGGTACATCGCATGTACCACCCCCGCACCCGTGCCCCCTACAATATGGTCTTGGTCCTCCTCGACCGTACAGTAGAGGGCAAGTCAATATTTAATTTGACTTCCATCTGCGGCCTCAGCGGCATCACCGTCGAGCCCCCGCGTAAGACCAACACCCCATCGCAGTGTCACAACTGCCAGAGTTACGGGCACTCGGCCCGTAACTGTCACCTCCGCCCTAGGTGCGTCAAGTGCCTGGGTGATCACTCCACGAAGGAGTGCGGGCGCACGGCCGGCACTCCCGAACCTCCCAGCTGCGTACTCTGCGGTAACACGGGTCACCCCGCGAACTATCGCGGCTGTCCCCGCGCACCGCGCACGCAACGCCCCCGGCAGGCACGACAGGTGTCCAGGGCACCTGCGGCCGCCGCCCGCCCTCCGCCTCCACCTCTCATGTCCGTGGAGGCCTTCCCCGGCCTGCCGGGCGCCTCTCGCGCCCCGGTAGCGCCTGCGCCCATCACGCGCGCGCCACCTTCAGTCTGTTCGTCAGTGACCTACCTCAACTCCCGGGAGTGGAGGTAGGTTGTTATGCTGACGATACAGTTCTCTACGCTTCCGGATGGTTTCCGACACGAGTTAGGACATGCGTCGAAAAAGCCGTTAGCACACTCGGTGACTGGTTTCTTCGATGGCGTATAGCAGTAAATCCAGATAAAAGCGCCGCGATAATTTTCGACCCAAAATCAGACAAATACATGCGCAAACTCGCGCCTATAAAATTATACGGGTCAGTGATTCCCTGGGCCAACCAGGTTAAATACCTCGGAGTCACGTTGGATAGACGCCTCACGTTTAACCAACATACCAAAAGAGTCAGGAATAGGGCCGCTATGGTCTTGGGTCGGTTACACCCATTAATCGTTTATAAAAATAAGATGTCCTTAAGACACAAGCTGACTCTTTATAAAACTTGTATTCGCCCGATTTTGACATATAGTGCACCCGTTTTCGCACATATGTCTCAAGCTAACTTTCTGTCACTTCAACGTATCCAGAACCGTTTTCTACGTAAAGCCACCGGGGCTCCGCGATACGTCCGGAATAAGGATCTCCACAGGGACTTGGAGATACCTTCTATCTGGGCGTATGTAAAGTCACTCACCGACAGTTATTTTGATAGAGCCGAGAATCACTCTAGCCCGTTAGTGGTATCCGCCGCAAACTACAGAATCGTACCGAACGTATCGCGTCACAAAAGACGTCCGCGCCATATTTTTACCGATCCTCCCGACGATATAACGGCAGCGAACGATCAGTACCAGCCTGTCTCTCAAAACAGAGCGTGTTCACGCCCACGCCCGCGTAACCACAGATCACGCCGCCGTGGTCTGGGGGTAAATTTCGCTCCCGCACACCAGAGTAGGCCCCCCTCGGCAGCGGCTCAAGCCTAGGTTCGTTCCCTCGGTAGGGAGCCCTTGAGTGCGCTGCTCGCGCGATACAGTGACACACCCATACATCACTGCAACAACATTACACACATCACCTCCACACACGTGCACGCTCACACGCTTACACATAAAGTGGATGGGTTTTTCTTTTCTTTCCCGTATCGAACTGTAATAGTTTAGAATCTTTTCCGATACAAAATACACATAGGAGTTGTTGAGATATGTATGCTTGGTACACATATATGTTTCAGCAACTCTTATTGGTATGAATAGTTTAGCTTTAACTTAGGTTAGCTTTGATAGATCGCGAATTGCATGAACAGGCAACAGCCAAGCCGAGGTGTGCCGTGCACCCTTGAGCTGGTTGCCAAAACAAAAATCTTCTGAGTGCCTTAAGCGCTCGCCTTAGTAGCCCGGTGAAGCTGTTAAGACCTTGCCAGGTCAATAGAATAGAAAGTTCGAGAAAAAAAAAAAAAAGGAGCGGCCATGCAATCCGTCCGAGCTACGAGATGGTTAGCTCAGCACGCGGCCCCTGCACCTCGCTACTCGCTCCGCGTAATTATCGCTGTTATCGATAACAATAAACTGTTATACATATACTGTTACTGTCTTGTATTGTTATACCCAAATACTGAAAGGATTAATAAGTTCAGAACTAGCCGATGCTTGATTTCTTGCAATAATAATGATGGTTTAAAGGAGATTTACTTCGCTCGACAACTTAATGATTTTTTTGCTGACCGCTACGTATGTCTTATAATATGTTTTGTTTATTTTTTAAATATACTAATTTTGAAAGTATTTTGAGGGAGTAGATAATTGAAATATATAGTGTGTGTATTCTAAGAATATAAATCGGAAGTTAGTGATTTTTATCAGTTAAAATAAAAAAAAAGTCGAGGCAGTCATTACGACTGCCGATTGAAGTGAAAACTCAAAACAATGGAATAATTAGTAAATTTAAATTATTAATATTACTCTGGTTTTGACATCTATTGATACTCTGAGCGATACTTATATACATTTTTGTACAGGTTACTAATTAATCAAACATAGGATGGGCTGCCCGAGCTCAAAATAAAATACCAACATTACATGTATACAGGACGCTATACTAAGCATCGTGAGTTTGGTGCAAACGCTATACCTCATCGATGACGCAAAACCATAGGATTTTCCCCTATCAAAAATCAATCAATTTCACTTCAAAAATATTATACGTAGTCCTCCTCATCGATTTCGATGACGGCGGTTCCAAAACGTTTCATTTCTTTCGAGCGTGGGCCCTAATGTGACTTGCGAAACCAAACTTGCTCTTGAAAACCCGATCACATACTGAGCAGTGGAGCTGGCCATTTTGATTGTATGTATACGTGTAAGAAGGTTTCGGCCTATCTTTTAATACTTGGCGTTTTTCGTTAATTATTTGCAATCGGTTCAAAAAAGCTAAATCAAAATATCCTTTATTCAATTTAGGCCCTGAGAAGGCGCTTATGAACGTCAAAGCTACCACCGGTTCGGAAAACAATCCAGTCATCGAGAAGAACCGGCTAGAAACTCGATCAGGTTTTTCTTTTCATGTTATATATTTTTACAAAACATAAATATTTACATTCGTTATTGGTGGATGCACAGAGAGGAGTGCCATTTCCAGACGCACAATCGTTCACATATTGATCCACCATAGAATAGCCTTTAGATATTAAAACCCGCTTGATATGGTTCTTGACCTCACTATCCGGCAAATCGGTAATGTGTTTTGGGACTTTGTTATAAAACCTAACACTGTTACCTAAAAAACGGTTATCCTCAAATCTTGCAACACTTTTAAAGATAAGATAAAGATAAAGAAGACCGCTAAGACGACCGTTATAAAGCAAGATCCTTCCAACACGTATGATCAACACTGTAAGCGTTCATATGCTTTTTAAACAAATCTGACCGTCGTGCTTCCGTTTACCCTTAGAAATATTACTGTGTATACTATAAAATCTTTCTAATACAAGTTGATGTCTAATTTGCGATCCTTGACTTCTTCACATCGTTTACAACATTTAGCAACATTCCTAATCAGATAAAACAGCTTTGTGATCATTGTCATGGGTTATAGATACCGATATTATGTAGAAGAAAAAAGTTTATATGTATAAAAAATAGTAAAACAACCTAGTTGTTTACAGTGACATACTTGTTACATCGTACGATTACACAGCCTGACGCGCCAATGGCGCGAGACAGTCCGTCTATGTGCTAGGCGAGGCTCAAGCCGATCGGAATGATTTGGTATTGCGCTCGGCTAGGCATTGAACTAAGGCTGTAGTCTGGCTGAATAAGAGATATGCTGCGTAGTGTACTATTAAATACCTCCTACTAGCCTTTTGTGTGAATTTTTGCGTGAAAGAGCAATAAAACATCCATCCACTCTGAGAAACTTTCTCGTTTATAATATTAACAAGCTTTTGCCCACGACTTAGATCGCGAATCTACATTAGATTTGATCTCCCCTCGAGAAAAACCTTTTTTCTGGATGTCAACTTATGACAACGTTTATGCAGATTAAGTTAATGATGATCGATTGAGAAGTTATATAGAAGTTTAATGGTGGTAGAGCCACGCTGAAACTGTTATTGGTTTCAGCATGAATGGGTCGGCTCACACCGGGAAGTACCACCCTCTCATAGAAAACTGACGTGAAGTACCAGTGCTTGCATTGTTGCGTTTCGTTCGGTCAGTGAGAGCGCTGGAGGCCCTTCCGCTCCCCTCACCTCTCTCCTCTCCCACCCCTAACCCTTCCACCCAAAGGGTGGCAACGCACTTGCGACTCCTCAGGTGTTGTTAGTGTCCATGGACGGTGGTGATCACTTAACATCAGGTGGCCCACATGTTCGTTTGCCGCTTATGACATAAAAAAAAAGTTAAGTCGTGAAAGTGTAACAAGTAAACTCACATTTGTTTAAAACTAGCTTCTGCCCGCGACTTCGTCCGCGTGGAATAATTACTTTGACCTAACGCTGACACGCAACGGAAGCTCTCAAAAGGAAAAAACAGCCGATTTTGAAACATGCTTTATTGCTGCTCCGCTCCTATTGGTCTTCACGTGATGCTATGTAAAGCTTATAGCCTTCCTCGATAAATGAGCTATCTAACACTGAAAGAATTTTTCAAATCAGACCAGTAGTTCCTGAGATTAGCGCGTTCAAGCAAACAAACAAACCTTCAGGATTTATAATATTAAGTATAGCTTATTAGTTATTATTATTATTATGCTTTATAGCTTATTAGTATTATGGGACAGATTTTTTTGTAGCAGCCTCTTGAACTATGTATTGATCCTTAGATATAACATACCACAAAAAATATATGATTTTATTAAAACGAAATTGAATTGCGCGTCTGTGTATTCGATGTTTGTGATTATTGTTTAATTCAAGGAGTTTTACGTTTTAGTGAAACAAATTTAAGCTCAGATTATACAATTGTATGCAGCGACGGAGCTAGTAAATTTCACTGAGTTTGAGAAACGGGTGGATTGCGATCGAGACACATTCCTTGTGCAAATATATCTTGTTTCTGCATCTTGTGTTATTTGCGCTGCGAAGCGGAATTTGAGTGCAGGTGACAAAGAGCTTACAATGGTTATTCAGACAGTATCTTTGCACTTCCACCTGGAATTGATTAAGCGCTACCACGTCTCACTGCAACAAAAAACGTTTGATTTTATTTATCCTAGGTGTACCTGGAAAAGTTAAACCTGAAACTAGTAACAGAGGGAGGAAGCGAAATATTAGTAAAGAAAAACAATAAAAATAATTAAAAACGCGTTCCTTGGTACCTGACGGCGATTGCCACTATTGGTATGTAACTAAATATAAAAAAATATAATTACTTAAAATACATTGCAGATCAACGTGTGAATACGTGCAGATTAACGGAGCTGTGACTAATTAATGTCCACTATAATATTTAGTATCTTTGTTTCCTAATCCATTACTTAATTCGTTTCAAAATTATTGATGACTAACTTTTACTTGCGGCTTGGGTCGTGTTCATATTGATTTATTCTCTTTCTAGGAAACAGTACATGAAAAATTTCACGATGATCGGTTCAGTAATTAAGGCCAGAAAATATAACAAACAAACAAACCCACGTTCGTATTTATAATATTAGTTACAATAACTTATTTCAACTTACCTGTTGTAACGAAACTTGACACAACATTTAGCTATAAGATATACTTGAAAATGTATGCTAATATTATAAAGCTGAATAATTTTTTGTTCGTTCGTTCGTTTGCTTGCTTTTTTGTTTGGTTGAACGCGCTAATCTCAGGAACTACTAGTCCGAATGGAAAAATTATTTCTGTGCTAGATAGTTCATTTATCGAGGAAAGCTATATATCAGCTTTTTGAGAGCTTTCGCTGCGTGTAAGTATTAGCCCACAATAGCTATACCACATGAAAGAAGTCGCGGGAACAGCTAGTGAATAATAAAATAATTAGCATTGGTTCAACGATTTTCAAGATGTACACAGAGAGCTATATAATTTGTAAGAATAACGGTAACTGATATTCAAATACTATTCGATATTTTTAATATTACTACTACAAATTGCCTTAGTTATTTTATACAAAATGTAATACGTCTGTGAGTTTAAAACATTATGTTATATTACAGAGAACTGCATTTTTTTTTATCTCCACGCCAATACTTAAATTGAGTTGTTTTTTTATGTTTATAACTTAACATAATATTTATGCAACGAATAAAAATAATTGACGTAACTAATCCCATATTAATTCGTAGAAAAATTCGCAGACACGTATAATGTATCTTTTGGGGAAATGGCTGTAGCGTTATTTATGTGAGCAAAACACGCTCAATTGATATGATATCGGATGAGTCCAAGAAGCGAGAAAAACCATTTCAGCCATTATACTGATTTATCGTGTTTAACAACCTTGTGGATAACTGTCTAGCTAATAGGACGGTTATTATTATTGTTTTTTAATAATATTGTTTGATATATTGACTATTGTAATTTGTTTTTTTTAGTAAAAATTTCTTTAGCCGCGTTGAGTGATTTTCGGTAGGACAAAAGCTTATGGGTTCGCGTCACCGATGACCTTGACATGCTGCTTCACCGACATGCTCGTAACGTATTGTGCTTGCGTCAGTCTAGTGACGTGTAGTGTAACGGTTTTTGTACATGTATTATTGATATTTTGTATTGAGTTCGTTCAGCCCATCATATGATTGATTAATTAATTAATAAACTGTATAAAAATGTATATAATTATTGCTCAGAGTACTAGACTAATGTTGATAATTTCAATTTATAAATTATGAAATTTAAATAATTCAGACTATAACCTATTTCAAAGGCCAAAGAAGAACACAGTATTTCCATTGATTTGAATTTTGTCTTCTGTCGGCAGTCCTTGTGGATTCCTCTACTTTTAAAGTGAAACTTTTATTACTTCGTCTCAAACTTTTTCGTCTGTGTGTTGCATGTCGCGTGATGGTCGACCGCGGGGTACGGATAAAGTGAAAGGCGCTCGTCAGAGCAGCCAGGGCTAATATGGCGGCGCCTATAGTTCGCAGTAGCTGACCGTGTAGTGTATAGACTATTATTAGTTCAATGTCTATAGTGTGAAGTTTCACTTTTACCGTGGTTTCATAAAACCACACAATCTTTTTTATTATTATATATATTTTAACTAGACAAAACGATTGCATAATACCTGGTGTAATCCAAAACAACAACAACTATCAGTGTTAAATACCGACGCGAGTCATCGCCATCATCCCGATCTGCAGAATTGGCTCTTCACGACTCGTTTGGAGGACTCATTTGGAAGTGTAGGCCAATTAAAGATTGTTTATACACCTATAAGGTATAAGAATACATTGTAAATATTATTAATGATTGATTTCTCCTAATGCTTCAGTTTTATACAAATTTAGTAGTTATTGGTAAAAGGGTGTACGTTTTATTTCAGTTTTAATTTCTACAATTTCAAAGTCATATCCATGTTCAGTTGTCAGTTATCACTTGTCTGTACAGTCTATTTACTGCGCGAAACCAGAATTGTTCTTTTATGATCATCTCGAATATATCTGGTCGAAATATTTTAAGTTCGAGTGGTATTAATTTTCTCTATGGTAATCTTAAATAATTCCTCTATTAACTGTATTTTTTTTATGACTTTTATGCACTTAGTTCTGTTATAAATTATACTGGACTGGATTATTAATGGTTATTACCATTTGTAGTGGTATTTAACACTCGACACATATTCATTCTGTGAGTATCATTTATGTATGATAAATACCGGAGGTCCGCCACCTCCCCTCTCCCTTCCCTCCCTCCCCATCCCCCCTTCCTTACCAATACAGGCTGGCAACGCACTTGCAACTACTCTGGTGTTGTTGATGTCTCTGGACGGTGGTGATCACCCAACATCAAGTGACCCACTTGTTAGTTTGCCTCCTATGATATATATAAAAAAAAGATAAATATGTAATTTTAGTACATTTGGTTTTACTTTATGAAGCGGTTTCTTATTTATATAATACTAGCTGACCCGTGCAACTACCTCTGCACTAAATAGGTTATTACCGGTTCCAATTTTATTTCCAAACTCTCTAAATCTTAAAAAACCTAAAACCCGATTGTAGCGTAACTTATCGGGTTCAATAGTGACTCGAAACATTACTATATATATATATATATATTGGCAAGAAACGTCTTCCCGATATCCACTGGTTTGCTCTTTTGACCCTCACCTCCACACCCCATTTACTATATAATATATATTTACCTAAATAAAACGTAATCTAATATACCTTTCTAACAGTGAAATAATTTTCAAAATAATAGATCAGTTATCGAGTGGGATGAAAAATTATTAATTACAAAAATTACTATTAAAAAATAGGTGTTGGTGTTAGATCGGTAAAAATTTAGGGCTCTATGTATTTTTTAATGCCTCATTATAAAAATAAAATAAATTATTAAAAATATAAATGTTAGGGGTGAACAACCCTTATCACTTAGGGGTATGAAAAATAGATTGTAGCCGATTCTCAAACCTATGGAGTATGAATATAAAATTTCATACAAATCGGTCAGACCGTTTCAGAGGAGTATGGTAACTAACAATGTGACACGAGAATTTTATATATAAGATTATCTAGCAGAGTTACGGCCGCTACCTTGGTCGATAAATAAATCTTTATCCTATTCTTTTGAAAAACATTATTTGGCCTTGTATATACATATATTAGATTAGGTAGTGTTTTGTGGAATCATATATACTTGTAGGTACATAAGGAGCTTCTATTAGGATCTGTAGTCCTTTATTGTGGTGTTAGAGGCGTGGTGTTCACAACGCAATCACACATTGCTGTGCGTAGTGACATTTGTAATCAAGCACTAATAATGTTCTGTACACCCTTTGAGAACAGGGTATCAAATATTCTATACAAATTTGGCCAAGTATAAAATAGAAGAAATTCACAATGCTGTACATTACATCAAGACTTTTTTAATGTTATTAAAACTAAAAGGTGATTTGTTCTGAATGCGGCTACCGGAACACACCAACAGGTGCTTCGTGGCAGATTTTCAACTAGAGGGTGATAGCTAGCCAGGCGTGCTTAGGAAAAGCCTTAACAGCATCCTATGGCTTGGTTCCATCACAATGCTTCCCTGAACGCTCTGACTCAGTCGCAAGGATTCGAGCCTACATCGAACTGTTCCGTGATTAGGTACTGCAGATTGACTTTTAAAAAAAACACATCACCTTGAAGGTGGTAGAGTCACGCTGAAACTATTATTGGTTTCTCCATGAATGGGTCGGCTCGTCCGGGGTAGTACCACCCTCTCACAGAAAACCGACGTGAAGTACAGTGCTTGCACTGTTGCGTTTCGTTTGGTCAGTGAGAGCGCTGGTTAATCTCTGCCCTCTCCATTCCCCTTCTCCCTACCCCCACTCCCCGTCCCTCAAGCACAGGCCGACAACGCACTAGCGACTCCCCTGGTGTTGCTGGTGTGTATGGACGGCGGTGATCACTTACCGTCAGGTGACCCGCCTGTTCGTTTGCCAAATATATTATAAAAGAAAACATCACTTTTTTGCATAGTTTATTTATTACTCATTATAAGTAATTTCTATAATGTGTGCCTCCCGGCATTTAGTGGGCAGGAAATTCATCTGCTCTAGGCGGTGACTTGAAACTAACTAATTAATAGTGTTGCCGTTTAAGAAATAAAAACGTCTCCAGACGTCAATTAAAAGTCGCTAGATTTTGTAAAATACAGGATTAAAAAATCCGCCAAAAGTCACTAAATATTTCATAATATTCCATGGTAAAAAATATAGGGAAAATACAATATTGCAAATATTTCACTGTGATACAACGAGCAAAAAGCTTTAGTAGGATCGGTTGTAACAGGTTTAAGCCACATTCTTCTTTCGTTTCCATTCTGTTCTATACTTTTATTTATTTTACTTTTGAGCGAAAGCCTTCTTTTTTTAAGGGATTTCCATTTCTACAAATAGATTTTGATATCAATGACAACAATTCAACAAAGAAACTAAGAAAGACAGGTTTGTTTTACGAAAACGTAACATGTAACTGATTTTTTATTTCTCTTATTGTTTGTAGGGAATGAATGAAAATGAAAGAGAAAACGATATCTGATGTACCATTTGATAGATTGAAAGGCACCCAAACGATTAAATCCCGAGATCGGACGTCATTCTGGTAGGGGAATTCCAAAAAGGACAATAGCGATACATGTTGTTACCAGTAATTACATTTAAATTATTCAATTAGCAAAAATATTCAATTAGTCGCTAGAAATCGCTTTTTTAAGTCGCTAGATTGAAAAAGATAGTCGCCAAACATAACCAAAATCCGCTAGATCTAACGACAAAGACGCTAAAACGGCAACAGTACTAATTATTTTTATTCGAAATAGAATTTATAATAATTATAATTGCTTACACACAATTATGAAGGCCTAAGGAACTGGAACCAAATCGGCTGAGTGCCTTAAGCGCTCGCCTTAGTAGTCCGGTGAAGCTGTGAAGACCCTGCAGGGTCAATAGCGTAGTAAGTTCGAGAAAAAAAAACCTATGGCACTGGTTTATACTGAACTAGCTAGAGTTGTAACAGAACGATGCGATGCCCGTATACATTTTCAACTGAACCAATATAGCTTGCTACAATAAATAATAATGTGTAGATATTAACTTTTTATATACTAAAAGTCCCAGTAAATTATAATAAAGTAAAATTAATTAAACTGAATATTATTTCCATAAAAGATTGTAACGGGAGTGTGTTCTGATGTCGATTTATTTCTGATGTTCGAATAATGAAGGACGTCTGATGATATGTGCATATTATTATGTATATGTGATTGCTGATTGAGTTATTTACTAAATTGAATTTCATTCGATCAAGTTATTATTTGGACGTTAATTTCCATCGCTTCCGTCTCCAATTCAGAAATTATCATTTAAATTTCGGGCCTTACTCCGACATAAATACGATTTTCAATTGAAAGAATATGAATATATGAGGATTGGAGAGTATAAAGTTTTTATTATAATTTATTTAATTCTACATAATGATATATAAAGTCTGAGTCTTTGATATCTCATCTTCTCATCATCTTCTTACCCTTATCCCACCTAAGTACGGTCGGCACAACATGTTTTCCTTTTCCACTCTCGCCTATCAACTGTCATCTCAGTATTCACACCTTTTACACACATATCATTTTTCACACAATCTATCCATCACTTTTTCGGTCTTCTTCTACTCTTATATCTATCGACCAACATACTCAAAGCTTTTCTAGTTACATGGTCTTCATCTCTCCTCATGACATGCCCATACCATGCAAAACTATTACTCCTTAACTTCTCTGTCACCGGTGCTATTTTCAAATATCCTCTGATATATTCATTCTAATTACACCACACATCCATCTTAAAATTCGCATCTCTGCCACATATAGTTTTCTCTCATCGGTTACCTTTTTTTTTTTTCACGTGGGGCAATCCCTTAGGGATACGCCACCCTCCCGGGGGAGAGGGTGGGTTATGTCCGAGTCGCACGGACTAAACTCCCACGGTGTACCGACAGACCGTTTTGTGGGGGCGGCAAGGGATCGTTCGAGCTAATCAACCTTGTAGAGCCGCCCCCACGGTCCGCCCGGCGGAAGGTGACCGCCGGGCTCCTACCTATAGAGGGACAGACCGGGTACACACCGGCTGCCCCCCCTCGTCCGCCGGACCCGTGCAATGAGGAGATGGGCCCCCCGGCCCATACCCTCAGGTCCGGCTACGGTGGCAGGAGGAGTTGGGCGAAGCGCCTTCTCCTCCTGCCTGTCCTCCTTTGGCGGAGACGGCCACTTTGAGGGTCTGCCTCGCGGGCCCTCTCCGCCTCCTCCTTCTGCGAGATGACCTCCTCGCAGAAGGAGGCCATCGCTCGCCAAGCCTGTTCGCTGCCGAGCATGGCCGAAACCACGCTCGGCAGCGATAAGTCCGTTCCCACGGCCGCCGCCAGGATGCGGCGCTGCTCCCCCCACGCAGCACACTCAGACAGCGTGTGCTGCGCGGTATTTTCCTCAGCGCCGCACTCGTGGCAGGCGGCCGTCGGCTCCCTGTGTGCGATCTGGTGCAGGTACCACCCGAAACAACAGTGTCCGGTGAGTACTTAAACCAGTCGGAGCGTCAGGGAGCCCCACTCCCTGGCAGTCCACTCCCGCAGGACCGGGCGGACGGCGTCCACTGTGAACCGCCCGAATCGCTCGTCCGCCAGGTCCTGCTGCCACCTTTCGACGGTGTCCCCCCTGAGACGCCGTCTCTCCGCCTCTACCTCCCTGGGAGCCGGAGGCTCCCCCCTTCGTTTCCTCGCCGCCGTGAACTCGTACACGGCGGCGAGAACTCCTGCCTCCAGCTCCCAGGGAAGGGAGCCGGCGAGCGTGAAGGCCACCGCCGAGGACACCGTCCGGTACGCCCGGATTGCCCTCAGTGCCACCGTGCGCTGCGCATTGCGGAAAATATATGTCACAATTATTAGTTGACATTAGAATAGTAAACCAAAATATTAACATTACATCGTGGTAGCGAGCTTCTTGAGTCATTTCTTGTTAACATCCATATTTTGACAGTGTAACGTAACTGTGTTCTGTTTATTAAACGTCACAAGTCTTATATTGTAAGCGGTTTTTTTGTAAATAAATGCATTTGTACAAAAATGCGTATATCAAAAATAACATGTGTAAATTACAAGTTACAAAGGATATTTACTTGTAATACAACTGTTTTTTTACACTTGATATTTACACAAAAAAAAATATTTTTGCAAAGTTTTCATTTATAGCATTAACGTGACTAGTAATTGTACTGTAATTTCTATCTTACGGACATATAATATAGCAAAAAAACAAATTTGTAATCAAAAGAAAATAAAGTGTTATAAATTAAAAATATAAGTATATAAAAATTTTGCAAGTTTTGTGAAATTATATTGACAAACTAATTCACATAAACTTGTATAAAATGTTCTTGTATCTTGTACTTTCTAAATTTCTAGAATCGTATCTTTGATAATATTTTACAGGAGCTTGTAAGAGGTTCTTGTAATATTTAACTTATGAGCTCGTAGACTTTTGACCTTTGATAAATTGAGCACTGAATAGATAATATATTATTATTATATATATTATTACTCTTGCTTATATCGTATGCATACTTGTGGAGAAAAAAGTTTTCTTTTATTACAATCAAAATTGAAAATTATATCGATTCCTAAATAAATAAAAACAATGATTCTATAATCACTTTCAATTTTCCTAAATAAGTAAATAAAATTAATCTCATTAAATATTTGGTTAGAAATCGCTTTCTAAGTAAACTGCCATATGAAGACGTGAAATCAAAGCCCGAGGTTCACGATCTGACGTTTCATTTTCCATTCGCGGTACCACCTGACTGATAGCAGGTGCATTACTGCTGTACAATATGTCACACTGAACCGTATTGGAGGACCTATTGCGAAATTCACGTGAACAAAGATGACATCCGTGACAAATTTGTTTTGATTCATCCGTACTTGTTGTATATTCAAACTACACTCATCAAAAAAGTCTAAGCAACATGTACTAATTTAAATTTTAGGATGGGTCTTCACATTATAACGTTGTATTTTATTTTTAAAATAATATCTTTAGGGTTCTATGATGTAAAAATAACAGCTGTTGTCTTTATAAGTTCTTTTAATAACAGAAATGAACAATATTAGAATATACTGTAGAAACTAAGATACATAAGAAACTAAACTTTTTTCTTACAAAATGAAATTTCTAAAGAAAATGTATTTATTGTGAAAGAATAGAACAATTTAATACAAAGTATGATCTCCTCTGCTATTCAGAACTTGTCGACAACGATTATTCATTGAATTAATGAGACTGTTTATGTCATCTTGCGGTATTCGCTCCCAATGGAATTGTAGCAAATCCTTCAGCTGTTGGGTTGTTGTCGCTCCGTCCAAGTCCTTCAAAACACGTCTCTGGAGCATGTCCCATGCGTGCTCGATGGGGTTGAGATCTGGCGATTGTGCAGGCCAGGGCAATACCCGGATGTTCTCCGTTGCAAAGTATTCACTGGTTCGCCGAGCTGTATGTGAACGCGCATTGTCATGCATTAACCTAAACTCGGAGCCAAAGGTTTGTGCAAATGGGTAGACATAAGGTCTGAGAATATCCTCAATGTAATTTTCAGCATTCATGTTTCCATTTACAAAAACGAGCTCAGTTCGCCTGTTCTTCATAATCCCCGCCCATAACATAACTGTTGAGCCGCTGTATGTATGAACTTCCTGAACGCATCTGAGCCTTTCAATATTTCCGAGCCGACGGTACATTCGCACCCTTCGTGCATCAGGCTTAAATCCGAATCGCGACTCATCGGAAAACATAATTTTTTCACATTGTTCCTGGGTCCATGTTATGCGTTCTCTACACCATTCATATCGACGAGCGCGATTCCCGTGACGTATCGGTGGGCACCTGATTGGGCGTCGAGCTCGTAGGCCGTACTCATGCAGTCGATTTCGCACAGTTTGAGGACTTACATCAACACCACTTGAAATTTGTAGCCTCAAACTTATCTCTCGAGTAGTTAACATCGGCTGGCGTCTTGCAGTCAGTTGTATGTACCGGTCTTGCCGAGTGGTTGTACTCCTTTTACGGCCTGGATGCTGTTCAGCGGGTTCTCCTGTATTATTGTAGCGCTGCCAAATACGACAAATAACACTTCTATGAATGCCAAAATGTCGAGATACCTGAGATTGATTACTTCCTGCTTGCAACATCCCTACAGCTCTTTGCATTTCATCTGCCATCAAATGACGTCGCTTCATGACGTAAAGAATATCTAACAATTCAATTTTGTCGCAAACTTTATTTAAATGGTTGGTTAAATTATAAAATGAAGACTAAACGTAGCAATTAAAACGCACTTAAATTCAAACAGATTCGCAAAACAATTCAAAAAAACAAAACATAATCAAAATTTTTTTTTTACAACCAGTCAGTATGTCATCAATAACAAAAAAGTTTACGCACTTTGTTTGAGTAAATACTTAGAAATTAATTATTATAAATGGTAACATTTGTAATATCACGCATGTTGCTTAGACTTTTTGATGTGTGTATATAAAAAAAGGCTATTTTTAATTCGTTTGACGCTGACTTTAAATAGTTTCGATATAACAAACTTTAAATGACAGCAGAATAGTACAATAAAGGTGTATATCGCGATGAAAACATTTATTTTTCTAAGGAAATAACATTATAAATATATTATAAAATAGTGTGTATTTACAGAAAACTAGTCTTAGACACTCCTAAAATTACAACACTGGACAGAAATCGCATTATGTAATGGTCGAATGGTTTCCAATTGTTGCTACATATTTCGAATTGAATTGAATTATTTATGCTTTGTTTATATGCCCGTATTAAAGAAAGTTTGCAAGAAATTTTACTTTTTACGTCGTTCCCTTTAACGTTTACTATATCACACCCTTCGTAAATTGCTCCTGCTTCAAACCATTTGTAAAATTAACAAACAACCTTAAGTCATGGTGTAATAGCGGATCTCGAACCTTCCGTTTTGTTTTTTAGCAATAATACACACTTTATTTTAAAAGTGTCTTAAAAATTTGAAGCGGAGAAAAGAAGCAATGATGGCTTAATGGTAGTTAGTGTATTCGGACTCCGCGTTGATCGACATTGGTTAAAAATCCATCAAATAACTGAAGTAATGTAAAAAAATATCCACAGCCCTCTAGTTGTAAGTCTGTCACTAGGTATCACTGTACTGTAGATGTGTTCTAGCAGTGGCATCTCAACAAGTTTCTCATTAACTTTAGCGTGTTACCATCTTAAACATTACTGAAATAACTTGAATAATTTGAGCATAAAAGCAATTTGGATCTATACATTTAATTTAAAAAAAACATAACGTCAATATCATAGACAAAAATGCTCAGAGAGAAATTCTTTTACCATGTTATTTACTTCTACTAACCCCGTTTCTACGCTTAGTAAGACGCATCTTAGACTCCATTGTTAGTTAATTGATCTATTAACATATTAATTAGGAAAAACAATTGTCAAAAAAAAATAAGTCAAATAATTACAACCACTTTACTGTATACCAAACTGGCTGGCGACAACGTCTGCGTTGTTTATTATCTTAACAATATATATTATGTACAGAGGAAAAAACAAAGAGGAAAATAAAAAAATATATATTTAAAAAAATCGTAAGTTCTTAGAATTTTAATTTATTTATATCTAATGAACTATTGTGATATTTTTAAAGTTTATAACTAAGAAAGTCAAACTGAGAAAAAGGCGAAATCTATTTAGTAGTACTTGAGTGATGTACACATAACGGCAAACCTCTATAATTTTATTTATATTTGTGTAACATGTTCTATTTAATGAAATGTATATATGAAGATAAATTTTGGAATCCTTATTCCTATAATGTTTTCTAGGTAAAATCAATTTTGATGTAGTGACTAGTTGCCGCGTGAAGGCAAACTGAGAGTGGCAAGAGAAATTAAACACGTAATTCCAAAGAAACTTGATGTGGGTACGGTAATTAAGTTTGTTGAGTGGAGCTAGCCACGTTAGCATTGTACGTTATACATGTATTGCTCAGTACGGTAATGTCTACACATTATAAAATATAGTCTTCTACTACGTCTGTCTGTCTGTTAGTTCGCGATAAACTCAAAAAATAGTGAACGGATTTTCATGCAGCTTTCACCAGTAGATTGGAGTGATCGTTTTCTCGAGAGATCCACGAGGAAGGTTTTTTTTTATTATCAGGGCGGGACAACGTTGGTGGGTCCGCTAGTTGGTTGACTGGTAGAGAATGCCTTCGGCATTAAGTCCGCCATTGCGTATTTAGCGCATAATGTATAAATAAATAAATAATAAATAATTCATAAATACAAAGTAATCATCCCCCAAAGTCAGGTTTAACCGTCAACTAAATATGTTTTTAAACTCTTTTTTGTAGTTTCATTTACTAATATTATTAGTTATATCTATTATTAGTCTCAGACTGAACGTTTTCAAGTATACCTCAGGCTAATAAAAAAAACTTTAAGTTGCAGTGAGTGGTAAATTTATTCCAGGCGGAAGTGCAAAGTAAGGTCCACTTTAATATCTAATTAAGAACCCGTGCATAACTCTACGTAATAATTTATAAGCAATTGTGTATAAAGATGATTTGCTTTTTATCAACTCCATAATTAAAGTTATACAATTATTGAATATCAGTGTGTTCTTTGTTTATTTGAAAATTATATTTTTGTTTAATAGGATTATCATATTTAATTTGGATTGTTGTCAGTTTTTGATTTTTTAAATCTTTACAACTTATTGCGCTTTAATAATATTCATTTACTTTCGTTAATTGTTATAATTACTATTTAATTCTTATAGAAAATAATATATATATTAGTACACTCTGAAAGTATACTCAGCTAGTATTCCTTCAAAATTAGTTTAGGACTATCAAAGATTAGTACAAATAAACAAAAGATATTTCAGTTTGTGTATAGATAAGCAATAATAGTAATAAGTAATCTAATTATAAATGTATGCATAAGATCGTTTGAAAGTTTGGATACCATTTTATAAATCTCTCAATACTGTTCCTCTCTATATAATTCTCCTGTTGGATTCACATGGGACAGTTAATAAGATAAATCCAACATACCTACATCTATATGTTTCAATATTTATTGCCTGCTTACTCTGCCTATTAGACTGTAAATCTACGAATATGTTACGTTATGCCGAGAGTTCACGTTTTAATAATATATGAGATAATACGCCAGGTTTACGTTAAAAATATTGTGTATATTTTTTACCAACAAAACATATTCATTTTTATTGTTGGAAGGATTTATTTTTGTTGGATAACCAGAACATCTATGTAATATTTTTATGTTGGATGCTGTCTGTTTAGCGGTCGGTCAGTTCTCGAAAATATGAGAAGAGGGCGGTCCCTGAGATGAAAATATGAGAAGAACCAGTGCTCTTCTTTATGCGCGTGCTCTCCTTTACTGTGCATCCGCGTACCACGGTGTTGCTGGACGATACAGGAAAACTTTTGGCAACGTAGGATTTAACCCTCGTGGTCAGATGCATTTGGAGGTTGGGCCTCAAGGTGACCCTCGAGAAGACTGAGGCCCTTCTCTTTCACGGTTCTCGACAAGGACAGCCACCTGAGGCGCACATATTCGTGAATGGAATGCGTACTAGGTTGGGGACCCAGATGGACTATCTGGGCGGATCGAGCGGGAGGGCCACTGACTCTATATGGGAGTATAGTGCATTTGCTCACATGGGTGCTTTCTTACCTCTTTAGCATCCTGCATTGATCGCGCGAAGAGAGTCGACCACCGTATGTCATGGACGCGGAACTAAGCCAGACATTGCCCAAAACACTCAATCGGGGTGTGCTTCATGGGAAGATGGGCGCTATATGCTGGCCGCAGCGGTGGGTGATGATTTTGAGCTGCCGAGTACGGTGAAAATCGTGCTTGGCAGGGAGAATGTGGCAAGCTATTACCTACTTCTGTGAGGAGGTTTTTTTGTATTTGGAAGTGACAGAGAGGGCCTCCGGGAAAGATCTCTTAGTGCCCCTCTTAGCCAAGAGAGTGCCGACGGAGGAAGAAGAACGCGCTACGTGCGCCCTCATCCTTCACCTTAGTTATGTCATAGGAAATAAAATGAGGCGCCAATATCTACTTTGAATTAGCCCGCGGAAGGGGAGATGAATAGGGTGTTTCAGGCTGCTTCCTACTGAGGGCGCAGTCCGGCACTTTAACGAGATGGCTGATATGAAACAATTATCATTATTTCAACAATTATAAACAAATTTATTTGTTTATTTATTTTAGGGTCGTCAACGTGACGATACACTAGTAAATATATTAAAAGTAGTAGTATACTATAAACACTGGGCAGTAAAGAATTCAAATTTATAGAAATAGTATTCACTATAACAGACGATAATTTGCAGACGTTTTTGTTTTTCGAGTGTGAAACGATCGCGATCGCCTCAACTTCATGACGGTAGACAGCTACAGAGGTTTTATTGTAAGGAAACGTATTCAGGCATATTATATGTGAACATTCCGCCCACCAAGAACTTCGTTCTTCCCACAGCCGCCCACCATGCGTATAATTGTCTAAATTGGCAATTGGCTTGAAGAAGGCAGTACTGCTTCTGAAAGTCACCACCTTCATTTCCCCATCCGGACCCGGATGTGTACCTACCACTCGTGCCATAAGCCACTTTGTAGGAGGTAGTGAGAATTCCATAGCTAGAACAAATTGGGAAAACTGTATTCAGTCTACGCATTTAATATATGTAATAAGTAAGTCGATATAATAATTTAACGATATAGCTAACACGAATTTCGTCTATCTATTCAAGTGCTAAATGTTATGAATCGGCTGAATGTGTAATTAAACATGACTAATTGTTACCACAACGATTACAAGTAATATTACTCATACTTGACATGCTGGAGTTCCATAAATTTAATATATTACGACAAACTAAGCTCAAAATCTAACAGGACTCCCAGATGCCGTTGAAGGTTTCCACACTTTTGTGGTCGATATTCTCGCGATTCGTACGAAGCGTTTGCTTCTTTATTCATTTTACTTATGGTTAAGGAGTGGATTTAATTCCCAGTGTTTCATTTTAGCTATAGTATAGGAGTGTTCAAGATTGAGTAAACATTTGGCGGGTAAGTGAGGTCAATTACCGGTCTCGTCTTCACTTACCATCTGCCCGAAAATAAAAAAAATGAATAAACCATTTTTTTATATTTTCTATTTTAATAAACAGAAAAAAAAAACAATAACTATAGAAGGTTGCTATTATCATGAGGATAATTATTTCGTGTTACAATGTCTCTTGGTGACCTAAATGTTTTGAAAAAATGTTTTAGCGAGTTTTTGTGATAACCATAGAGTTCATTTTTTTTATTATTCTTTCTGATCCGCTTAATTTATATTATTTGTGATACTATGCTTTCTAAATAAATAGATAAACTATTACGGATTGTATGTAAGTGTATCAGTTTAGAACGGCTACACCTATTTACGGTTAGTTCTTTTTTGTTGTGTCTGTAATTGCCAGGGCGTGAAGTTTGTATAAAAGAAAATTGTACGGAAATTTGAATTTGGATTTGATTTTGGATCTCCATATAAAAATGAGTATCGAAATATTCAAAAATATTGACAGAATTAACAGATTCACGTTCAACTGTCCTGTTCTCATTTTATTTCATTACATTGCAGTCTACAAAACTGCAATCCGACCTGCGCTACTATATGCAACAGAATGCTGGACTATCAAAAAGGCCGATGAACAAAAAGTACATGTCAATGAGATGAAGATGCTGAGGTGGGCGGGAAATGTCACTCGACTCGATAAAATACCCAATATATATATACGTGGAAGCTTTAAAGTCCAACCAACCATTGACAAAATGACCGAAAACCGACTCAGACGGTATAGACATGTAAAAGACGTAAGGAAGATCATGTGGTCCAACTAGCTTTGAACCTTCCCCAAAGCAAAGGAGATAGAGGCGACCCACCTTCAACTTGGTAGGTCAAATATTGCTAAAGGCCTCAAGAAAGCCCAGTTACAAAAGACGACAACCCAAGACAGATTAGTTTGGCGCAAAAATGTGAGGAGACCCGACCCCGAATAATGGGAAAAGGGATGGATAAAGAAGACATGGCCGCACTGTATGTGGAAAATTTGGTCTCATCTTCTTTGTGCTACTTATATGAAGCCGGGATGGGCTAGCTGCCGGGAAGGGCTTTATTGTATTTACTACATTCATAAGTATTGTTTAGCTATAGTACATAAGGTATTATAAATATAACGAAAATCTAAAACCAACGTCGACTAGCGATCTTCATTCCCTCTTCAATCAAGACTGTCATGACAGCCTGTAAGCCTCACGGCAGCGGGATACACACTGACTGATCCCAACGTACGAGAAACAAAAGAATTACCGTGACGGGCTTAGTAGCATGTCTGTAGTACTGGTTATCCAGTGGGATACAGAAACCTCACTCGACAACTTAATATATAGTGGTTAATCCCAAAATATGACACGCCTAAATGTGCCTTCATGGGTGTTAAAAACACCGCAAAATACGTTTTTATAGGTAACCGATCTAAAAACTAGAATATAATTTTTAAATATTGATGGATATTTTTGCCTATGAAGCTTAAAACATAGTTTTCAATAAATAAACTGAGTTACCGCAAGTATATAGAAAAAAGTCTACTTCTTCGACGTAACAAAATTCCGAGGAATATAGAACTAAAATTATGGAGGTAAACACTTCATCAAGTCATAAGTCTCGTATATTGAGGATTCACAAACATTTTATGTTAATCACGGGTCGTGTGCGTACCGTAAAAAATATATCCAGTGAATCTGTAGCTCTATACGGTACTGTGTCTGCTATTCACATGCAAATTGGGATAAAGGACCTATTTTTTTTCTGTCGGACAGACATCGTAGAAGTCAGGATCAAAGTGGATTACCGCGTTGATATTTCACGCAACAAAAAGGTACGGATATAAATCCTGTAGGACTTTTACGGCATTTATAAATAGGCTGTAAAACAGAGTCATCATTTTTTAATATAATCATAAAACGTTATAATAAACTTTCGCGAAGATGATATTAACTGTTCATTTATTAGAATACTGCACAAAACGAATTATCTTATGTATAAGAAGTTATAACTTGTGGTTTAAATTAGTCCTTGTTTAATAGATCCTTTTAATTATGTCCCTTAACAAAGTTTTTATGAATTTGTGGTAATATACTTCGTGGAATCAAATTAAAATATTGATATTTTTCATTTTTCAATAGGATTTTCAGTACAAAATAATAATACGTTATATACAGACGGGGACATTTTGAAATTCTTCTTCTTCTCTTATCTCACCTAAGTAGGGTCGGCACAGCAAGTTTTTCTCTTCCACTCTCCCCTGTCAGATGTCATCTCAGTATTCACACCCTATATACCTGCACATATTATTTCTCACTCTTCACATTTTGTTCATTAAAAATGAGTGTGATTTTTTTACGTTTAAAACTATGGGATGCATACTTTTAAAGTTCTAGAACAAACTTGAATTAAGATTCTCTTTGTTGTTTGTTAGTATATGTTTTGATATTATTATTTTATACGTTAAATGTGACCATGAACTATCACATGATTGAACGTTGCCATCCTATAAACAGTCACATGGTGTATATATAGGTCGAATATATGGTACGTATACGTATGCTGAAAACGAATAATGTGAATTAGATAATTGTAAGTTAAATCAAGTAATCGATACATATGCGTTCTGTATGCTTTCATCATACTATTCTTGGTCGTATATTAACTTTGGATGAGTCCTCATTTTTCTATTATCAGTAACGATCGCGACTTAATCGAAATGAAACCGTTCATCAAGTTTGTATTAAAAAAAAGGATGGACATGGGATCCCAGAATCTACTCCAGTTCTGAAGGATAAATTAATAAAAAAACTCCGTAATCGCGTACACTCCGTCAACAAGTTAAGCGGCTTTGGCTTACGTCTGATCCACGATAATCCGTTTACAAACACGCAGACACACGCGTCAACACTCAAGGGACAGATGGGACGTTGTTTGTCATCGGTAAACAGCTATGCATCGCACAGAAGCTAGCTGTCTGCAAATGTTTCTATTCTATTTGTATAAATATTTATTGTATGTATTACAATAATTTATTCTTATTGAAGTGAAACATCTTACTTGATTTAAGGCCTACACGTTAAATGTAAGGTCGGTGTATTTGTGTGTACTGGTCGCCTAGTGGTCCCAATTCGACCTTATTTCATTTATGCATTCAATAAGACCAAAGAAAATAATAATTATTTCAGTGGTTTCATAAATTTACAATAGATAAATTATTTCTCAATTTAATGTATATAATGAATTTACATATTATATTATTATAAAATTAAACTACAGTTTGACCAGTTAATTTCAAGGGGCATAATAATGTATGGAACGTAAGTCAGTTAAAAATATTGAATGTATTATGAAAAAAGGTAATTGGAACGTAAGAGTAAAATGAAGGATGGCGAAACGTATTTTTCATTTACATGTGTGTATATGTTGTGTAAAATTCAAGCAGTAGTGTATGTAATGTTTATTTTAATTAATTTAATATATTTCTAATACACTGTATATAAAAAGTAGCTTGCGTTACGCGTTAAACGTAAATTAGTTGTATTTTTGTGTGTTTGTACTTACGTATGTATAACTGTTCGTCTGGGTTTACCTACTTCTAGCAGTGTAACAAAATGAGTAAATATATAGTTAAGTATTTATAGTATACTACGAGACTTCGTATATAGTTTATGAGCATTCTCATTTATATATAATTTATAAAGAATAAAGAATTTTCACTACCTCCGCGTGTACACTCTGATATACGCACTGTTTTCTTTAAAATTTTATATATGAATCTTCAATTTTCAAAAATCTTCAATTTGTTTATCTTATAAAATCAATTGCCGAAAGTGGGTAAAAACCTATGTGGCTTTTTTTATTGTGTTTGAAATTATAAGCACAAGGTTTGTAAGAAAAAAAAAATTGGAAAATTGTACGGAATAGTAAAAAAATTGCATAAGAAAATCTCTATATAAATAATGTGTGAGATAGAAGACAGTAAGAAGACCTTTAGAAATATTGACAGAATTGACAGATTGATGTTAAGCTAAATATTATAGTGGACGCTACTTTGCACTTCCGCCTGGAATTGATTGAACACTACTACGTCCAACTGCAACGAAAAGCGAATCAATTGATCATAACATATATGTATATTTTTATATACTAATCATACAATATATAGTTAATATAAATATAATAATTATCAAGAAATAAATTAAAATGTGTTGCAGATTGACCTGTAATCACGACAATCGATTAACACAGGAATCTTCAGATCGATGTTGACTCTTTTCCGATGCGAGCGGACTCGAATAATTTATTGATAATTATTATCTTCTTCTTCTGCCTAGCGTTATCCCGGCCTGGTGCCAGGGTCCGCTTTCCTACTTAGCTTTCTCCACTTTGCCTGGTCTTCGACATCCTTTTGTGTGAGGTTATTCGCCTTTATGTCCGCCTTCACCACGTCCAGCCAGCGTTTTTTGGGCCTGAAATATTTTGAATATTGAAATATTGTATGATTAATATATAAATATATTGATTAATTGATTCGCTTTTTGTTCCAGTTAGACGTATTAGTGTTCAAACAATTCCCGACGCAAGTGCAATACTTTGCGTCTACTATAATACTTAATGATGGATTTCCGCTGTTCAGTTGCCATTTTTTTAATTACATGGTTCTATAATAAAGGAAGAAAGACTTGAAAGAATCTTCTTCGATAGTACACCCGTAGGAAACCGTAATGAGTAGCTATTTATTTAGATTAATAATCTGTTACCAATAATCACTCTGTTCTTTCACTCGCTAAAAGTTATCTTATAGTTTTTGCTAAGAATAATATTATTTATGAGCCAAAAGACCGCAAAAACGGTGGAAATTCATACAAATAATCAGATACAAAAAAAAACGGTAATGTTCGCCCGGAACTTTTGGACAGGATGTTTGTAATTTCGTGGGTCGTTAAAATTTTCCGGAGTCGTAATTAAATGAGTAAATTTTGTGTCCACGCCTATGTATATTCGTGGCGGTGCTGAGCACTTTTTCGAAGGTTTTGTACTGTATTCCTAAATGATTTTTATACTGCCGGCCAAGTAAGGCATAAATTGACTTGTTTTGTTTTAATGGGCAGTATTTATTCACAGTTTCAGATAACACTGCGTCCCTTTTCGTTGACAGTTATTAATGTTGACAGTGGTACAAGGCTATGTAGAGTTTATTTTTTGGTTATTGTAAAAGAAAATAATTTTTTGTTGGTTGTTCAATTCGGTCTGTCATGATTTGAAATTAGCGTATACTAGCTGACTCGTGCAACTTCGTCTGCACTAAATAGGTTATTACCGGTACCAATTTTATTTCCAAACTCTAAAAATCTTAAAAAACCTAAAACCCGATTGTAGCGTAACTTATCGGGTCCAATAGTGACTCGAAACTATACTATATATTGGCTAGAAATGTCTTCCCGATATCCACTGGGTTGCTCCTTTGACCCTCACCTCCACGCCCCATTTACTATATAATATATATTCACCTAAATAAAACGTAATCTAACAGTGAAATAATTTTCAAAATAATTGATCAGTTTTCGAGTGGGATGAAAAATTATTAATTACTAAATGACTATTAAAAAATAGGGGTTGGTGTTAGAAGGGTGACAATTTAGGGTTGTATGTATTTCTTAATGCCTCATTATAACAAAAAAAAAAAAAAAATTGTTACAAAAATAAAATAAATAAATGTTAGAGGTGGACAACCCTTATCACTTAGGGGTATGAAAAATAGATAGTAGCCGATTCTCAGACCTACGGAAGATGCATATAAAATTTTATACAAATCGGTCAAACCGTTTCAGAGGAGTATGGTAACTAACATTGTGATACGAGAATTTTATATATAAGATGTATGTGACAACTGCCAATGAATCTTCGTTTTAACATGATGGACAATGCCTTAAGGCCATAGGGTACTCTAAGCTCTAGCTTAAATATTAATGTTAAGCCAGTATAGATTTAAAAAGAAAAAAAATCTAAATTATTGGAACGAAGTTTCTTAACCCAGTTTACGGTAGGACTTGACTGATAGAAATCGTCACGTAAGAAAAAAGCGTTATGCCTCCTTAATGCGACTCTCTTTTTCTTTCTCTCTTTTTATTGTATACGAGTGTATGCGCGTGCTAAATTCGAACAGGTGATCATCGTGCGCTGCCGGTTGTATAACTTCAATACTCAATACGTTGAAATTTCACTAAAATTAGTAGACGTAATTTTTTTTTTTAATTTATTGAGCATTTTTTATATAATTTATTAGGTTGTTTCTAATTTTGATTAAATGAGTATCTTTCCTAAAATATTGAATGAAGCTTTTTGATTTGATTCCTTACTTTACATTGTTTGCAATGAACAAATTATATAAAATATAAAAGATTACATAGATAGTGAGTCGCATGGAAGGTGCATAGCCCTTTTCTCTTACGCGATGGAAATATACAGACATAAGCAAATCTCGAAATCGAATTATATTCCGAGTTGAAATATAAGCGCAAGAAAATTCGTTTTTGATCTCCCTTGACAGCACACATTTTTTATTATTTAAAATGTATATATTAAAAAATATCCCGAAAACATTTCGGCGCAGTATACGTTGTTTATTGTGATTCACGAAATTAAATGCATGCGTTGACATTTACGATCCCACCGGGGCCGGGAACTCGTTCCGCTTATCCCGTTACCGAAACCACTTCATTTAGATGTTTCCACTCTTCCGAGTATATTTTTTTCTAACCTAATATTTGCGTTTAATGATAATAATATAGTTATATTAAAAAAAAGTGTGTGTGTGCACTTATGTACACGCGTTAGAAGTTATACTTTTTTGGCGTAACAAGATAAAAATCTTTTCGAAAATTTTATCTTTCGCCTTATTCTACGTTTGTTGAAAAAACGACACTAACAATAGAAAAAAAGTATTTAATACATTGAAAGTTTTAATACAAAGAAATACAAAGAAACAAAATGTTGACTAGAGCTAACTTCAGGGTGTCGGTTTTTCGTGACGGTGTGCGCGCGCATCGTAAAATTCTACTCTCATGATTTTTCCCTAAAGCGCCAAAAGAAGTTCAAACAAAAATCCATTTTCGTGTCGATCAGTTGAATGAAAAATTTCCTGTGCTGCAGGGTCACCTAGTGGTTAGTTTTAATAAAATAAGTAGCACAAACATGTCCATAAAAAATCTTGAGTAAGCATTTACAATGATCGGTCAAATGATATTGCAATATATTTATCTCATATTTTATGACGTGATAACGTCTTATAAATCGATGAACACCAGCTGTACGCACGAAAAAGCATGACTCATTGTCACGTTCCGCCTGAGCCGAACGTGAAAGCTGGAGCGCGGAACAAGCGATAGAGAGGCACGATCGGCCTAAGCGTTCGTCTTGAGACGCATCTATCTCTCTTCCACTCCATCGGACGATGCGTCCGAGGCGTTATCACGTAAAATTATCGTCCATAAACCAACTTTACAGAAAACCAATTTTTTTACTTATTTCCCAGCTTTCAGATGCATCAGACATATATATCAAGATTTCAAAATAAAGTTCGATTTAAAAGAACTACCTACTGAGCTAACGATTTGAATTTGAAATATGGTTTCACTATCTAACTTTCTTTGATTTATGTTAGCATTATATAATACACGATTCCATGTATATCAAATTGGTAGTTACCGAGAGGTACTCCGAAATTTGCTATTAATAAATTCTTGGCTATTCAAGGATATCCTACATAATGAAAATACTTGTGGCAAGTTTTACCTTCTTGAGACGTTCATTGATATATTGCTAAAAATACCTTCGTAATATAATCATATTATCTGGTATATTTTCTCGTAATTTCAATATATTGCAAAGTCTCTATGCAAAATTTTATTGCTGTCGGTTCTGAAGCGTGGTTAATGACCAAAAGTTACAAACCGATCGACAGATATTATTACCATGGATTATTTTAGAAATATAAATCTTGTACTATTTTCTGTTCTTACAACGGTAACCTAGGAATGGTCTACGAAAGGAACTGAGAAAATATTTTAACAATTTATTAACCTAGTTATTTACAGTTTCTAAATGTGAACTAATGTTATAAATGAAAATATGAATTTACGTTTGTTACGTTTTAACGCCGTAATTTCTCAACCAATACACGTTGTCAGAGACACCGAGAAGAACACATAATATACCTAATATGCACACAATATAAACCTGGATGTTTCTTGTGAGTACCGACTGCCGTATCGTACCCGTCTCTGAACAGCGAGCAAGTGACTGGTCATCTTGTTTTTCTGTCCCTATGCTATTGCCTTTATGGTACTTTATAACTTTTTACTACTTTATAACTGTGAATCGAAACCATTCTTGGACCCACTGGAACACATATACAAAATTTCATTAAAATCGGTCCAGTCGTTTAGGAGGAGTTCAGTGACATTTATATATAACGATTGCAAAAAATAATTTTACTGCCCTCCAACTAATTTGCGTCTGCACAATATTTTTGATCATAAATGAATAAAGAATAAAATCTTATTCTGAATAAATGTAATATTATTGATAAAACTAAAGTGCTCTCGATATTGCCGAATGTTCAGACAAATCGTGAATATAATTCAACAAACGATGAAAACTCGAAATGATAATTGCCTCTCGTTCCATTCTATTAATATATCCTTCAATTAAGGAATTTAATGTCATAATAAAGACTAAAATGTTGCTATAAAATGCTCAAGTCGGGTCGGAAATGACTTTCGAGTAGGGTCTTTTTACACAAACGGGGAATCCTCCGAAACGCTCGTTGACCCCTAACGGCTTTCAAGTGGAAGTTAATTAAATTTCTGCTGCTTACATTATAATAGAAATTTGCATCAGGTAAATGCGGATAAGCTTGAAAACTATAGGCGAATATGTAAACATCAATTATCTTTTATGGTAAAAGTGATTGATGGAGGTTTTTTTATTATTCAGCTTTGTTGTTTATTTAAGGAGTTTATATTAAGATTAATGTTTTACATAACTTTTAGTTTGTTTACTTTATAAAAGATGGCCTCAGTCCGCGACTTCGTCCGCTTGGAATAGTTACTTTGGGCCGACGCTAACACGCAGCGGAAGCACTCAAAAGGAAAAAACCCCGATTTTGAAACATTATTCATTGGCGCTCCGCTCCTATTGGTCTTAGCCTGATTATGTATAGCGTATAGTCTTCCTCGATAAATGAGCTATACGATATGAGCATATCCTCGAGAGTAATTTAGTGTTTGTTTCATTAAAATCGGTTGATTCTATCAAAAGTTATTGTGGTTTTAATGACGACGCGGTGTAAGTACGAGAGAAAAGTAGACAAGCAAATGGATTTAATACATTCAGGTTATTTTATTTGTCACTTTTTTTTAACGTTAAACGCGGATGGAGTCGCGGGCAAAAGCTAGTCTTAAATATTACCCTTTAAACTTTTCCATTAGTTATATTTTCTTCAGTATATGTGATTACTTACTTTAAGCCTTTTGCGAACTAATTTCCTAAGCACTATCAATATTCTAATCTCTATAATATCTTTTAGCTAAATTTCGATAAGAACTCTTTCCATAGGCCACTGAAAGATTTTACATAACAATGTTTTTAAACGAAATGGATAGAGAACTTAAATTAGGTAAATATGAACTCTACTGAAAGAAAGTGTGTGTGTACACGCATTAGAAGTTATACTTCTTTGGCGTAACAAGATAAAAATCTTTTCAAAATTTTTATCTTTCTACGAATGTAGAAAAAACGACACTAACAACAGAAGAAAGGTATTTAATACATTGGAAATTTGAATACAAAGAAATACAAAGAAACAAAATGTTGACTATATCTAACTTCAGGGTGTCGGTATTCGTGACAGTGTGCGCGCGCATCGTAAAAATTTACTCTCATCATTTTTCCCTAACGCGCCAAAAGAAGTATAACTTTAAAAATGTTAATTTTACATAACGTTATCTTTATATTTTTTGTTTATGCTAAAATATAGATGTTTTTTTTTAATAAAGTTTGAACTGCTACATTTGGATCAAATTCCAGATGATAGCAGTAGTCCGGTGAAGCTGTTAAGATCTTGCTAGGTCAATAGCGTAGTCAGTTCGAAAAAAAAAACAGATGATAGCCAAAAAAAAAGGTAGTAATATAGGAAATTATATTTTTATTGGCTTTATGATACAATATTATATAACATTACTTAATTATTTTAATCAGGGATGACAAATTAACAATATAAAACGAATGAATTTATAACAGAAAATGAAGCCCGCTTAATTAGTAACTTAGAAAAGGGTTTAATAGTTCATTTGTATAATTAGCTCCTTTACGTGAATGTGCTTTAAAATGAGATTAGCAAGAAAGGTAAATAGAATTTTTCAGGTTATGTCATTTTACGCTGGCTTTGTTCCATGTTTCGTAACACAGTGAGTTTAGTGGTCGGAAAAACAAAATAATTAACCGCTTATGATAATGCCGGACGGATGTGTGGCCAGTTTTTATACCGCGAACCAAAATAATTACGAAAATTGTACATATTTTTTATGTTAATCATTTATGTCTGTTTGTTTTTTCATTATTTAATTTGTACTTTATAGGGTTTGAAATCATAATTTTTAGTGAATATTCAGAAATAAATCTTCTCGGGTATTATAGCATAGTTACTAACTAGAGATTAAAATAGAAATACATTTCTGTAAGTATACATGTAAGTTAGGAACGAACTAATATCTAACGTCATTGAAATGATAGTTGTCAACCAGTAAAGAGTGTGCTAAGAGTTATATGCTAAGAGATTTTCCAAGTAATATAATCCGTAATCTCAAAACATTTTTTATAATTTAATATATGCCCACAATATCTTATAAATGCTCGATTTAGTAAAAACAGGCATGATAAAATCACTACTACTAGAAACAATCCCAAACTGACCATCATATGCTTCACATCACTTTAGTTAGAAATAATTAAATATATTTTATTTTGCAATCATTGGCTGTCTCTGCCACACTATTTTATGTGGTTGACGTTACTCGCGTCCGCGGGATGTGTACCTCTCATTGCGAATATGTAAAGTAACTTATGTTTAACTTATATCTTAAGCGCATTTTCTCGGATGCATTTCATTTAGTTGCTGCATGATTCCGTAGTAGTTTTTTTATATTTATAATATATAATGAAATAATAAAACTATAAGTATTGAGGCCGCCGCCTGTCAATATAGCGACACCTCTCGCCCTCGTATGTCACCGGCCCACGGTTAGCGGGGTGAGGTGAAAATGAGGGGAGACGTGAGGCGAGGTGACGTTCACCGGCGGTGGGCGGGCGGTCGTAGAACTCTCGACGGTGGTAGCGAGAGCGCCGGTAGCCTGCCTCGGTAGCGACAGTCGGATGCCGGTGATGTCCTGAAGGTGCACCGATGATGATGTGCAATAATGCATGAGCCAGTCGATGATGGTGGTGGTTTTGAAGCGGAGGTCGGGGTGGTCGCAAAAAAACACCGTGGTTGTCGTATAATGACCGCGTCCCCGAGCCAACAGAGCACTACTACTGGCGATGAAGGTTTCTCGATATTATTATTAAATATTATCTCAATGAGATGTACAAGCAAACTACTCAATGTTACTGCTTGACTTGTACAGTTGAACTACCATGTAGTACTTTTTTTTCTCGAACTGACTACGCTATTGGCCTAGCGAGGCCTTAACAGCTTCATCGGACTACTAAGGCGAGCGCTTAAGGCACTCAGCCGATTTTATTTGACAACTAGCACAAAGGTGTACGGCACACCTCGGTTTGGGCTGTTGCCTAGTTCATGCAATTCGCATTCCGTAGTAGTATATCACTAAACTGTAGATTAAGAAAAAGATGTCGAGGCAGATATGAGGATATAAGGACTGCCGACAGATATGAAAACTTAAAACAATGAAATAACTATATTTTCTTTTCAATTTTTAAATTCATTATAGTGTTAATCTGGCTTTATATTTACTGGCACTCCGAGTAATAATTATATACATTTTTATACAGTGTATTAATCAATCAAAGATATGATGGGCTGCAAAAGGTCAATATAAAATATCAATAATACTATTACATGTGCATAGGTCGCTATACTATGCGTCGCTAGCCTGAAGCAAGCGCAATACATCGCGAGCATAATCGTAATGCTTCACTAGCATGTGTAGGTCATCGATGACAAGAACTCATAAGTTTTCTCCTGCCAAAAATCGCTCAACACGGCTAAAAAGAAAGTCGGTTGACGAACAGAGGATGAAAATGTACTCAACGTTTTTATCTTCGCCTAATTATATATTGATTGTAATGAATAAGAAACTGTTATTATAGGCTATAAGATATTTTCTTTAGAAACATGTTTCGGACTACAACGTATCTCAGTCTATACAGGCGCTTCTGTCACCCGAAATTCAAAAGCCTATTGTCATCGCAACATTTACAAGTTAATTGGAAAACTACACCGGCTTTAATCCCGACCGAGGGGAATTTAATGGGCAATGTTTATTTGTTTCGACGCTACGTAAACACACCTTAATTACGTTTCCAGTCACTATTTTGGTTGATTTTAGAAAGGTTAGTGTGCTAATATTTTCATTTTATAAAACTGTTTAATAATAGTATCGTAGTATCATCATCATCAGCCTGTAAGAGACCCACTACAGGGCCATAGGCCTTTTCCCGAAGATATGGGCATAATCACCACGCCAGCTCACGACGTATTGGTGATTTCAAACTCTGAAAATTCACAGTTCTATGTTTCCCACATATAGTAACACTACAAGAACATTTCTCAGGTTCAGATTTCCTTCGTTGGTACATGCCGGGGTTCGAATCCGCGGACATCGAAATGATATTCCACCGATCATTTTTTTTTATACTAGCACGGCAAAATGACTGCGCTATGCCTGATGGTAAGCATATTACAATCCAAAAACAATGGCGACCACCGAGTCACACACTATCCATCGCCGGTCGCCGCTGTCATGCCGGCCTGCAAAAAACTGGATATGCGACCCCCAGAAGCGAATCACTATGACGGTCACATCACTGGACCACCACGATTTTATCATAGTATGTCGTTTTATAAAATTTGATATATTGTTAAAGATATTTCATAGTAGCTACCATGTTCCATAGTTGCCGGACTTTAAGTTTAAGCGCCAAGTTTAAGTGGGTTTTCATGTCGAAAGGCTGTTATAGGGCGATGTTTGGAATTGACACCTCTCAGTACATCCAGTAAATCAATAGTAATGTTAATTTATTTTAAATGTATGTTAAAAAGATAAACCCGAATGACTTTCTTGCCGGTCTTTCACGATGATTGTGTTGTTTTCCGAATTGGTGGTAGTTTTGACGTTCGAAGCGCTTTCTTAGGGCCTAAATTGAATAAAGTATATTTGATCTCTGTGGTTTCAGTCGTGTTGATGTAGATTTAGAACCTATACCTTGAGAACTGTGTACCTTTTCGGGATAAAAGGCACCTTATATCCTATATCCTGTTCTCCTGACAATATGTATGTAAAATTTCACAATGATCCGTTGAATAGTTGAGGTGTGAAAAGTTACTTTCGCATTTTTATATTTGTTAGGCTTTATAATAGAATGAGGACTGTGAGTAATTCCAAACGTCGCATAATGAAATTTAAATTTTAAGAGCAATCAACTTAAAAATCTGCTTAATTCGAAATTTGTTACGAAATGTAATAATATTCATAGTAATATTTCAAAATATCAAAAAACTTTTTCATTCTATATTATACCTATTGAGAAATGTTTAGAGGCTATTTAAAATCACGCTATGGCTCTTGAGGAAGAAATAAAGTATAGGTAAGGTAGTATGCTAAGCCGAAATGATGTGGTAATGCGAATGAGCCATGTAGTGAAGGGCCGTATCGGGGCCGATGATTGGATAAATTAAGAGCGTATGAAATCGAAGGGCACAGCTGGTTGTTGATATGTAACGTATAGATGCGAAATTAATTTAGCACTTTGAAATGTGAATAAAATAAGAATGCATTGAAATGAAAAGTTATCATAATGAGTTACGTTAATACAGATTTATCCACGATGTAGGGTAAAACGCGCAATAGGGCTGGGCGGGGCGACGCGACGTAGCACAAAACCAAAATTTGTCTGTAAAGTGACTATTCCGCACAAAATAATTGAGCAGTTATGCTAATGAGGTACAAGCTGAACTGACGCCAAAACGGTGTCCGCGTAGCTTTATGCAAATCATCCAGGGCGTGCGATACGAACGCGTTCGGAACAACGAGACCCGATAGCACCGCCCACTGCTGTTGCTGGAGAGAACATGCCCTGTTACAATGAGTTTACCTAGTTACCGTCATCAAACTTTTATTTTTTTCCTCAAATCATATTGTATTCTTAATATATCTATACTAATATTATAAAGCTGGAGGGTTTGTTTGTTTGTTTGGTTGAACGCGTTAATCTCAGGAACTACTGGTCCGATTTGAAAACTTAGTTTAGTGTTAAATAACTCATTTATCTAGGGAGGCTATAGGCTGTATATCATCACGCTAAGACGAATAGAAGTGCAGCACCAATGATGCATGGTTCAGAATAGTTTTTTTTTTCTTTTGAGAGCTTCCGCTGCGTGTTAGCGTTTGCCCAAAGTAACCATTCCACGCGAACGAAGTCGTGGGTAGAAACTAGTTCCTGTATAAAGAGTAAGTGAAATGTCGAATAAAGTTGAATTCATAATAGAATCTCTAAGTAATTACGGGCCATATAATGCAAAGAGCTTGAGAAGGCTTCCTGAGTAATTGGTTTTGTTCGCTGTAAGGTCACGGTATAAGAGTTTTAGTGAGTTAAGCTTGGATCGAAATCCACAGCTTGTTGAATGTAATAACAGTAATATAGTCAAATCGGAATATTTACCATAATAGGGTTGTAGACAAATTATTTAAAACACTTTAAATTTAACACGTGCATTATATCTACGTAAAATAATTTTTCAAAACTCGTCTCTCATCTCAAAAATACGTTTGCATTTTTATTGTTATAATAGCAGTCTCCCGCGACTACTTCTGGGTTTGTAACTTTATACAGCACTGGCTTCTGTCCGGGATTTCGACCGCGTGGAATAGTTATTTTGGGTTAACTAACTGCAGTGGAAGCTCACAAAAGAATAAAAACGATTTTCAAATAGTCATCATTGGTGCTCCGCTCCTATTGGTGTTAGCGTGATGTTATATAGCCCATAGCCTTCCTCGATAAATGAGCTATCTAACACGAAATATTTTTTCCAATCGGACCTGTAGATCCTGAGATTAGCGCGTAGAACCATACCAACAAACAAACAAACTCTTCAGCTTTATATATTAGTATACAGTATAGAATTGCACGAAATCCAATTTTATTTTTTTTCTAAAATAAATGTAGCTCAAATTACTCTTTACAATATTATCTATCTGCTAGTGAAAGTCCCGTCAAAATCGGTTCAACCTTTCGGAGATTAGTTAGAATCGAACAGGCAAAACAACATTATTTAAGTTCCGTATACACTTTCATATTTATTTACTAGAAAGTTGTTATTTAATTATTGCAAACAGCACTTTTTTTTATATTACTGTTAAAATGCTCATACTTGTCATGACCAGGGCGGTAGATTTACGTCACACCATTATAATGAATATTTTTTGTCGGTATGAGTATATCAAAAAGAAAATTTCATGACGTTTCGATTGTTATGACGTCACAAGCTCTGCTCGGGGTTTCTATTAATGTGTTAACATTAAAGTTAAGATTCTTCTTGTTAAGACAAAATCAGATTGTCGCCTCTCACTATATATGAGAGCATGTATTTCCTTGTAGTGTCTGTAACCTCATATGGGTACATAAGGGACCAACTTGAATACAGTATTTTCATTTAGAACTTTTGCTAACGCCAGTAATATTCGTGCCGTAAACTTTAAGGTTGACCGAGAATATACTGAAAGACAGACATTTCTATATAATTTATGCATAAATATATATAAATGCTAAACTGATTTCTTTAAGTCGCACCACATAGTTTAGATTATCGAACACTCGCTTTTGTCGAACACTTTTGTCCGCGGCTTCGCTCCCATTAATGTAGACTCGATATATCCCGCGGGGACTGCACATTTTTTCTGGGTGTTAGATAGCTTATGCATTTTTCTGTACCTACTCTCGATAACGGATATGGAAAATATCACGATAACTGTTTTTTTTATACTATAACGAGTCAATGGCGATAGCGGGGTGGTAGGAGTTTACAGCCTGACTGGGTCGCAACCACCATGTACATGGCGAAAAAGCCAGTCATAGTGATTCGCTTCTGCGCATCGCGTTTCGGGGCCAGCCTGTGCATATCCAGCTTTTCGCAGGCCGCCATGACAGCGGCGACAGGCGATGGATAGTGTGTCACTCGGTGGTCGCCATTGTTTTTTGTTAAATGATTATAAATCTAGGGGGCTGCCCGAACACACTAACTGGTGCTTGGCGACAACTTGAGGGTGGTAGCTAGCCAGGCGGACTTAGAAAGAGCCCTACCACCATGCTATGGTTTTATCCCGATATTTTCCCGTCCGTTCCTAGGTCATAGATCCTAGGTCCGTTCCCTCGGCGTGGAGCCCTTGAGTGCGCTGTTCGCGCGATATAGTGACACAAAATCTTACATCACTGCGACAACATTACACATATCACCTCTACACACGTGGTACACATGTACCAGGCATACATACCTCAGCAACTCTTATATATATTTCGTATCGGATAATTTTCTAAACTATTTCTGTTTTATAAGGGAAAAAATAAAACCCTTCCACTTGCATGTGTAAGCGCGTGTGCGTGCACGTGTGTGGAGGTGATATGTGTAATGTTGTCGCAGTGATGAGAATGAATAGGATGAGATTGAATAGAAAAAAGGAAAGGAAAGAAAGGAAAGGAAAAGAATGAGTGTTCGATAATCTAAACTATGTGGTGCGACTTAAAGAAATCAATTTGGAATTTATATATATTTATGCATAAATGATATAGAAGTGTCTGTCTTTCAGTATATTCTCGGTCAACCTTAAAGTTTAGGGCACGAATATTACTGGCGTTAGCAAAAGTTTTAAATATGTATCAACAACTCATATATGTATGAATAGTTAGCTTAGCTCAGATAGGTCGTGAATAGCATGTATCAGGCAACAGCCCAAGCCGAGGTGTGCCGTGCACCTTGAGCTAGTTGTCAAATAAAATCGGCTGAGTGCCTTAAGCGCTCGCCTTAGTAGTCCGGTGAAGCTGTTAAGACCTTGCTAGGTCAATAGCATAGTCTGTTAGAAAAAAAAAACAAAAGCCATTCGCTTGGGTAAAGTGTGAAAACGTAAGAAACAAACAAACAAACAAACTTCCTTCGTGTTTATAATATTAGTAAGGATACAATCGAAATTAGTAATTACTGAGATAGAACGGTTTCAAATTGCTTTTGTCTCGTACAAAATTGTTTTATTACCTTAGTTTCGATATCTGCTTAAATGGATGCTGTCTGGGTTTTATATTTTATATAAATTACTTTTATATCTTAGAAATTTGGTGAAAATTTCATCTATTTTTCTGAAGTTAAAGGCTGATTTGTTTATGGAATTGAATGGATGTTGTTGGAATGGTTCGTCTCGACATTGACCTAGGCACTATAAATATTATATATCAGTTGTTGAAAATAATATTTCTCATTCACTTCATAACTGAATTGGTTTTTTGTTAATTGTCTTTAATATTTTACTATTAAATATTTATTCATAATTTCTTTTATTAAGTATTATTTATGGTTTAGTTTTTGTAGTATTTTATATTTGCATAAACTGTACTTTTCTTTAGTTGATATTTACCCCGTCTTTTTCTATACTCCTGATAAGGTGTATGTAACATTTCGTGATGATAGTAGTTAGAATGGCAATAAATACTTCGTAGATACTGTCACTATTTATTTGCCCAGAGCTTCGCCTTACAATACTTGGTAGTTATTAAGAAGTGCCTAGATATCACTGACATCTTGCCTTTTAAAGGCCCATCTATATAAGTCAAAGCGATAACTATTTATACATAATTCCGCAAAATACTTTAAGTAACAGAAAAATAATAAAGTATGAACAAATTAGTGTTATTTAAGCTATACAACAATTTTATATAATTATACTTATTTATGTATCTCTAATATGGTTAGTAATCTGTTTCGACATGTAGATCAGCGACATCTTACCTTTCATGGGCGAACTGTGAAGTCAAAGAATATACTATTATTAATAATGATCAAACTAATGATTCAATTCTATATAATGATATCCATTCTTATTAAAGTGCTATTAAAATCTATATAATATTAATAATTCTTATTTATGTATCTTCAATATGGTGGCGCTAGTGTTAATGTGTCTCTCTAATATGGTGGCGCTAGTATCAATGTGTATCTCTAATATGTTGGCGCTAGTGTCGATGTATATTTATAATATGGTGGCGCTAATATCAATGATCCGGTCGTGTTGTAGTCTCGTCTCTTAAATGTGATGCAGCGGCACCGGAGGTGGGTGCTAACACTTGTCTCACTCGGAATTATACAATATTCTCACATATTCACACATTTCCAATTTAACCACATATCAAGTTTTTATTTCCTCCCCTTACATCTACAAATTACAATATTTGTACAATTCTTAATACAGATAATAATATCTACATATATAACACGTGAAGAAAAAAAAAAACAACCACTGGACAATCACAAGTATATATGAATATCAGTTATTATCATCATATATTGCGTTTAAAATGAGGTATTTTGTATATTACAATTGAAAGAATGTGGTTCAATGACTACTGGTTCCGCGACTAACTAACCGCGACTAAGACTCATAGCCCGTAGATTCGTTCTATTATAGTGGATAGATTAATTATTGTAGTTGTAGATTAATTATTGTGTACTTCCTTTCTCGAACTGCCCTTTCGAATTCATTCTGTCGTGCTCTGTTTTATAACTGTTTTCTATGCATCCGTTGGCGCTCTTTATCAACCCGCCTTGTCGCTGTGGACCGCCAATTAGCGCAATCCACGTGTGTGTCGCATATTCCACATGTGAGATGCATCGACCGGACCGAGATGTCCCGAGACAGCGAGATGATGCTACATTTTTTTCTACACCGAAGATTTTCTACGTCTGTACGACACATATCGGCGTTGCAATTACTAATCCCTTCGAGCCGATGGTATTGTAGGCGCTGGGATATATTCCTTCTATACCCCATATTGCTGGAACCGTATGTTTTGGACGTGTCCGTTCTTGCCGGCGCTTACATACAAAAACTCATACCTGATGCATTATAATCTCAAATTTGTAATATAATTTATAAATATCAACGTAATTATTAAACAAACTTAACATGGGTTTGATGTTGGCAACAATGAATTTGTTTAGGTGGTAGAGCCACGCTGAAGCTATTACTGGTTTCAGCATGAATGGGTCGGTTCGTCCGGGGTAGTACCACCCTTTCATAGAAACACCGACGTGAAGTAACAGTGCTTGCATTGTTGCGTTTCGTTCAGTCAGTGAGAGCGCCGAAGACCCACCTCCCCTCCCCTTTCACCATCCCCCTCCCCTCAAACGCAGGCTGGCAACACACTTGCAACTCCCCTGGTATTGCTAGTGTCTATGGACGGTGGTGATCACTTAACATCAGGTGAGCCACCTGTTCGTTTGCCTTCTATGATATAAAAAAATGACAATATTATAAAAATCCTGTAAATGTGGTGGCAATTTTCAACATAGAAAATATTTGGTGTATATAGAGTAGACTTTGTTTTATTAAATAACTGAAATTATACGCGAGACGGGGTTACAAGAGGTTACATAACAACCAGCACACATTTATAAATTCAATTAATATTCATTGTACGAAACAGAAATAACAAAAGACAACTTTCCAGACAAAAATAAACATGGTTGGTCGTGGCGGGTAATGCATCATTACATTTGAATATATTATCTGAGGCGAACATTCATTGAACTTTTAATCTCGTTACGTTACCGCCAGCCTCACTTCAATGTCGTCTCTCATTCTTTTTAACTAACATTCATTCGTTTCGACGTCAATTTAGAAACGTTTGTACTACGTGATGAATAATATATTTGATACAAATGAAGTAGCTAGTAAGAATGTGACAACATACAATTGACTCCAGTGTGCATTTTATAAATTCCATTTACAGGTATGCGAGTAACGTATAAAAACTGTTATATATCTTGTGACAACATCAACAAGACGGCATTAAAAATGTGACGTCACCATAACTGACATCATTTTGTACTATGTAATCTATGAAGCCCAATCAATAATGGTAGCGTACAATTAAACAGCAGATAGAGTAAATTACACTTTGTAGACACACAGGAATTACATAATATAATTCCACCGTCCCCATTCCATCAGTGGACGACTAGACGCCTTGAGGGTTTTCACTCTTACGTGGTTGATATTCCCGTAATTCGTACGAAGCGATTTGCTTCCACATTCATTATACATACGGCTAAGGAGTGGAATTCACTCCCGGCGTCTGTCTTCCCGGCATCTTATAACTTGGGAGTCTTCAAGAGTAGAGTGAACAGGCATCTAGCGGGTAAGCGCGATACATCGTCGGCCTCATCGTCACTTACCATCAGGTGAGATTGTGGCAAAGAGCGTACCTGTTAAAAAAAATCTGATTATAGTTTCATATCACAACATATTAGGGTGAGCCAAAAAAACTAACCTATCGAAGTTATAGGTTAAAATGAACCTATTTACCGAAAGAAAAATGTCTGCGGAAGGCTGAATTTTTAGCTCAATTTTAAAAGGTGTCGGTGAGCAGTCAAAGTTTCTTATTTAAACAACACGTAAAAAAATCTTTTTTCATTAAAAGTATCATAACTTTTAATCCGTATGAGCTAAAAATGTATACTATATATAATTTTTACATCGCAGATTCTTGTAGAGCATAAAATTTCCTAAAAAACTATGTCGATTACGATTTTTTTTAAGCCAAAAATTCGTGTATGTAGAGGTCTTGAAAAAATTAAAAAATATAAATATGCAGTTTTTGTGTTTTTTTTTTAATTAAAAATATTAATATTCAACAGAAAAACTTAAATGTATCGATTTTTTATTGCAAAATTCATGAGATATCCTCGTGTTAAAGAAACATCATAATTATGTTATTTTTCATTTTTATGTATCTGTTTCTTTAAATCTGTATACGTAAGCTCGCAATATACCTGTTATATCACCAGTTTTACTTATACCATTTCTATACACGTAAAATTTTTTATGCTAACTCTCTTCCACTTATTTACGGACATAGTTTTTTAGGAAATTTTATACTCTACAAGAATCTGTGATGTAAAATTTTTTAGCTCATACGGTTTAAAAGTTATGATACTTTTAATGAAAAAAGATTTTTTTACGTGTTATTTAAATGGGAAACTTTGACTGCTCACCGACACCTTTTAAAATTGAGCTAAACATTCAGCCTTCCGCAGACATTTTTCTTTCGGTAAATAAATTCATTTTAACCTATAACTTCGATAGGTTAGTTTTTTTTGGCTCACCCTACTACACATTATAAAACAAAGTGCTCTGCCACGTCTGTCTGTCGGTTCGCGATAAACTCAAAAACTACAGAACGGATTTTTATGCGGGTTTTCACTAGCAGATAAAGTGATTCATGAGGAAGGTTTAGATACATCATTTGTCAAAGTTTTTTTTATTATAAGGGCGGAACAACGTAGGCCGGGCCTGCTAGTTATCTATAAAGATGTGATCGGCTCGACGATCGAAGAGGGAATATCTCATGCCTTTTTTTCCGAACTGACTATACACATTTGACCTGATAGGCCTATACAGTTTCACGGGGCTTTTTCGGTGAGCTCTTAAAGTTTAGTGAGACATATACATAACCTCACTAACATACATATATATGTATTTTAAATATAGCAAAAATAAAATACCCTTTCGCTATATATGTATCTATGTTGTGTGTATTTGTTCAAGTTCAAATTCAGTGTGTTGTTGTCAGCTGGTGAGTATCACGCTAATATTATTTGCGGGGGCTCCACTCTGGAGGAACGGTCTTAAGCTTACGATAATGAATGACAAAGAGGCCACGTCGGGTGTGCTGGAGCGTGGTTATCCACCCAATCACGCTCAGTTTAGAAAATTCGATAGGTACAAATTATTAATGGTGGTAGAGCCACGCTGAAACTATTACTGGTTTCAGCATGAATGGGTCGGCTCGTCCGGGGTAGTGCCACCCTCTCATAGAAAACCGACGTGAAGTATCAGTGCTTGCATTGTTGCGTTTCGTTCGGTCAGTGAGAGCGCCGGAGGCCCACTTCCCCTCCCCTCTCCTCTCGCCTCTCCCTCTCCCTCCCCTAACCCTTCCCCCCAAAGGGTGGCAACGCACTTGCAACTCCTCTGGTGTTGTTAGTGTCCATCGACGGTGGTGATCACTTAACATCAGGTGACCCACTTGTTCGTTTGCCACCAATGCCATAAAAAAAAAATTTTTTTGAACTATTGCTATGAATTGTTTACCATTATGAGTCAATAGTAACCTAGTGGAGGTTAATTCACTCTATCGCGAGGTAATTCATTACTAAATGGTAACATTAGCTAGTAAAGAAAGTCAATAGAGTGGTTTTAATAATACTGAAGTATCTATTAGTTGTTCGAGTTAATCTACAAACTCACTGAGACGATTTTGACGTGACTGTTACTGGCAGATGACTTGATGATGGCTATAGTAACTACTAACTGAGCTATATATTGTTATGCCTCTCTATAGTAGCAGTATATATAAAATCTAACAGAGGTAAGCTAAAATCAGTAAAAAGGTTAAATTCTAATGATCAAATAACAATTTTAAAAAACACAGCCTACAATAAAGACAGATAAAATATGTATTTTCCCTGACATAACAAATCTATTTTCATCAGTTAATATAACTTGTTTCACACTTGTTCTTTGATTAAGGTGATAATGTTATTTTATAAATTGTAAGCAACAATGTAATAAAAAGTTATACATTATGTAATACAGTTATATGTATGATGTAGGTGAGCTTATTAGATACGTCAAGAGTTTGTGTAGCGTCGACATACAAGAAGAGCGTGTAACGCGCGAACGTGTATCCTCAGCTTGATAGATTAACTACTCCGGAAAATAATTACTACAAATGATAACATTGCTATTGCAACGTGCTGGTCTGGTGTATTATAGTTATGTACTATTTGCCTAGGTATGTTTGAGCAATTTTACCATCGGTGGATGGTACAGTGGATCCAAGGATGGTTTAGATTCACAATTGTACCCGGTAGATGGCGCTGCGGTTGAATTGTACTTTTTTTTTAATTATCTAGGCAGGACAACCTCCGCCCGACCCGCTAGTATATTATAAATATCAATAGAATTATTAGATAGTATAGATATAGAATTTATTAAACAACAGTCAGTTGACGATATAGACTAAAATATTTACCAAAAAAATTATAAACACTAGAAAGAACGATGGAACTTTGGTGGGTCGTAGTGCTTTTTCTAAGCCCGTCTGGTAAGTACCACCCTAGGTTTAAAAATTTTTCCATTTTGGACTACATCCTCATTTGACATCTGGTGAGGTTGTGGTCAAACGCTAAAGCCTATAAAGTACTAAATAACCATATTTTGAGAAAAACTACCATTAAAAAAGAGAGTTTTAGCGTAAGATTAATAATTGAAAAGTAACATGCTTATTGATGACAACACCTGCTTCTGCGATAACACATCTGTGTAAAACTTTGAACACTTGCTTCAAGATTGTCCCAGGTTTAGCACGAAGAGTTTAGAGCACATATTGCTTTGTGATAATCTTCGTACATGTCCATTCGATGTTTTGGGCTTGATGGAGAAGGAGTCTGCAATCAAATCGTTCGTTAATTTTGCTAAGCAGGTGATCGCTAATCTTAAAATCCATATTGGTGAGAAAAACTGGAGAATGTTGGTTTGAAAATCAGTAGACTAAAAACTGAACATTTGTGTTGGGACTTCGGTGGTCCATCCAGCTTTTCTCCTATAGCTTTAAATGGTATATCCTTACCAACCTGCTCTGATTTCCGGTATCTCGGTTCTCTGATCCAAAACGATGGTTGCATAGACAAGGACGTGAGGAATAGGATAAATGCAGGGTGGATGAAATGGCGAAAGGTGTCTGGTGTAGCTTGTGACCCACGAATGCCATTGAAACTCAAAGGGAAGGTGTATAAAACTATTATAAGAGCAGTGATGTTGTACGCATCTGAGTGCTGGGCGACGAGAGAGACGGATGATAGAAAACTACATATGGCAGAGATGCGAATATTAAGGTGGATGTGTGGTGTAACTAGAATGGATAAGATTAGGAATGAATATATCAGAGGAAGTTTGAAAATAGCACCAGTAACAGATAAGTTAAGGAGTAATAGGTTAGCATGGTATGGGCATGTTATGAGGAGAGATGAAGACCATGTAACTAGAAAAGCTTTGAGTATGACGGTCGATGGATATAAGAGTAGAGGAAGACCGAAAAAAGGATGGATGGATTGTGTGAAAAATGATATGTGTGTAAAAGGTGTGTTGACTGAGATGACATCTGATAGGCGAGCGTGGAAAAGGAAAACATGTTGTGCCGACCCTACTTAGGTGGGATAAGGGTAAGAAGATGATGATGTGATCGCTAATCTTAAGACATTTAACATACCTTGAAATTACCACGAATCACTGACTTGTATCTATATCAGGACTAATTTTAATGGTGGTAGAGCCACGTTGAAACTATTACTGGCTTCAGCATGAATGGGTCGGCTCGCCCGGGGTAGTACAACCCTCTCATAGAAAACCGACGTGAAGTAACAGTGCTTGCATTGTTGCGTTTCGTTCAGTCAGTGAGAGCGCCGGAGACCCACCTCCTCTCCCCTCTCCTAACCCATCCCCCCGAAGGGTGGCAACGCACCTGCGGCTCATCTGGTGTTGTTAATGTCCATGGACGATGGTGATTACTTAACAGCAGGTGACCCACCTGTTCGTTTGCCACCTATGACATAAAAAAAAAAACAAATCGTTCGATAATTTTGCTAAGCATGTAATGAAGAATCTTAAGACATTTAACAGACCTTGAAATTACCACGAATCACTGACTTGTATCTAATCAGGACTAACATATCTTGGTGAATTTAATATTACGCTCATGCAACACGTCAAGGGAGTGAATAGTGAATTGTATCAAATTGCGATCACTCATCTCTCCCTTTATATTTATTTATTTATTCGAAGGAATATCAACAGCTTTTCATACATAATTCAAAATACAATAGTCAACTTAAAGCTAATTAAATATATTCACTAATAGATAATTTCAATTGATATCTGTGCGAAATAAACAAGTTTGAAAAAAAATTTAACATGCACTAGCTCACTGTACTTACTATTATTTGATTCTATAATTTTATTGAACATATAATATTGAAAAAAAAAACTCGAAAAGTTACTAAATTGAATTCCAGTATTTATAATTCTTGCTCGCAGTAATTAAGTAAAAGCGAGGTAGGCTAGAGATGTAGTCAATTTGTTCAGTAAATATTAATTCAATTGTCGCTTTAAGAACCCCGTACTGTAAATTTAGAATTTCATGATCACACAAATTCTGTGCTAAGAGTTTTGAAACTCTTGGAAAATATCTAAATTCATCCTCATAATTCTATAGTAACTGTAATAAAAATACATTTGAACAATCATAGTTACATATGTGACATATATTACTGTATAAAAACAGAACAAAATCTATATTATACTAGCGAGCCCGGCGGACGTTGTCCTGCCTTGATAATAAAATCTGAAAATTCAACCGCAGCGCCACCTACCGGTTCCAATTGTGAGTCTAAACCATTCTCGGATCTACTCGAAGACGCACACAAAATTTGATCAAAATCGGTCCAGCGGTTTAGGAGTAGTTCAGTGACATACACACGTACAGAACAAATTTATATATAAAGATAGGTATAATGAGAAAACAACTCGTAATTATTAATTTTGAATTGTTTATTATCCAATCTGTCAAAAATAATGTTCTTAAAATACCAGTAAGGAAAGAAAAAAAGGCAAATTCTATTTTCTCGTGATGTAATAAACATTTTTTTATTACATATTTACAAAATAATATAATGCTGGTAGAATATCAAAGAAAATAAATTTATTTGCGTACTTTTATAGAAAAGGGAAGCTTAGACGTTCTTTTTCTTTACATATAAAAAGGGCAAATTTCTTGTTTATAATGAAATGCTGGTTAATAATTTTAGCCTAAAAATATTTGTCGTGAAGATTCGTTATTTATATTAAACTGTTTGAATTAATAAGTAATACATGTTGTTCTTCATTCTTTAAGTTAACTGGGGCTTGTGCTGGACCTTGCCGTCGGGGTGTCTCGATGCGTTTGGTCGCATGATCACGCGGTTACTTTAGCTGTAGATAATAGTCTATAGAGGTGACACTACCCACCTGTGTCTCGAGGGAGCGGGTGACCAATACAAAAAATAATGTCTCGCGTAGTTATAGGTGGTGTCATGTGTCTAAATGATTTAAATCTATTTCATGACGCTTTGAATACATAAGAATCTTTACACAAAAAACTTGCACGTATCTTTAAAGATATTCATTAAAGTGGTATATTGTGAAGGATAATTTTAATATACATTAAATGCTCAATGTCACTACACTATTTATATTCATCAAAATAGTATCACAACTTACCGATTATTTTTATATATTAAATTCTTTAAACGTTACTAAAAATCTACTAAAAATTAAATAGTTTTGAAAAATTAAGATAACATATACGAGTAAATGTAGATAAACGCGAGAAGTGATGACTCCCTTTATGAAATGTATATAAATACATATATAGGTTGATAGCTAATATACTTATAAAGATGAAGAACTCTGTGTTAAGCTTGCTATGAATTTTTAATTTTTCTCTAAATTGTATATTCATAAGTCTATCTTGTCGAGCCACAAGGAATTTTTTTTTATTGTAGCCCGGAAAAATGTCTGCACTATGCCTGATGGTAAGCACAGTACAATCCAAAAACAATGGCGTCCAGTGAGTGATACACTATCCATCCCCGATCGCCGCTGTCATGTCGGCATCCGGCCTGTGAAAAGCTGGATATGCACAGGCTGATCCCGAAACGCGACCCGCAGATGCGAATCACTATCACGGGCCTTTTCGCCATATACATGGTGGTTGCCACCCAGCTAGGAGGTAAAGCCCTACCACCCCGCTTTCGCCATTGCCTCGCTCGTTTTCAGCAGGGTGCACCGCGTACAGGTGAGGTTGGCTTGGGTGTCTCAAGTCTTATGATGTTAGTCGACACCCCTTATATCCAATCAAATGTATAACCGCTGACTGGCAGAAAAATCGCATATTATTTGATTCTAATTAAACTCTAACCCTTAAGCTATCCAACTATTCTTTATTAAGCTCGGGAAATATGATTTCACACATCTTTATTTATCACTAGCTTCCACCCGTGACTTTGTCCACGTGGAATAAATATTTAGGGCTAACGCTAACACGCAGCTGAGGCGCTTTTTCTTAAAAGGAAAAAAAAAACGATTTTCAAACACTCTTCATTGGTGCTCCGCTCCTAATGGTCTTAGCGTAATGATATATAGCCTTTCTCGATAAATGAGCTATCTAACACTGAAATAACTTTTCAAATCGGACCGGTAGTTCCTGAGATTGGCGCGTTCAAGCAAACAAACCCTCCAGATTTATAATATTAGTATAGTGTTACAACTTATCTCTCGTACTTACCTCGAGCCATAATTCAAATTACAATAGCTTTTGATAGAGTGGACCGATTTTAATAAAATGAAGGCTAAGTTCCTCCAGAGGATATGCTTTATCATTGTTTTATTGTGAAACCAGTAGTTTAGCAGTGATGCGTGTTCATACAAACATATAGACAGACAGACATTTCTAAAAATGATTGAAATGTATTCTATTATTTATTTTTAGACACTTGCAACAATTATTTCACGATAATCAAAACAGTACAGGCACGTTAGATTTACATATTTATTATATGTATATATATAAACTTCTTCTGTACGTGTGTACGTCACAGAACATCTCCTAAACGGCTGGACCGATTTTGATGAAATTTTGTGTGCCTGTTCCAGTGGATTAGAGAATGGTTTAGTTTCAATTGGACCCAGTAGGTGGCACTGCGGTTGAATTTTAGATTTTTTTTATTATCAAGGCAGGACAACGTTCGCCCGGCCCGCTAATATGTATAGATAAATAGATGAAAAAAAATATACTTATTCATTCCAAAGTAATTTTTAAGATTACATTTTTTGTTAATTCCTCCAATGTTTATGACGATAATCACAATAATGGACACGCAAATATTTTCGTAGCTCTGATTTTCGTGCTTAAGTTTACAAGCAACAATTATGTTTTTTTATTTATTTTACAGGCGGGTTTTATCAACCACGAATAAACTGTGTTTCTTATTATAAGATTAATTCGTGTTCAGAAACTTAAATAGTATATTAAAAAGTAATAGTGTATTACTAAAATTACGAGGAGACTACTATAAATTTAATAATTGCTAATTATGTTATTGTTATGTTAAGAATAATGTTTAGTTTTGGTCAGGGGGAAGTTATCTGCATTCCACTGATTCATTATGTGGTTATTGTGCCATTGTATTACAGGATACGGGGCCTGGAAAGTGCGATCCGAATATAGATTTAACAGGATATGATTTCTACCAAGCAAAGCTATTTATACACAAAGATGTAAGTGGAACAAACTTACTATTTCAGAGAAACCGATCTATAGTTACTCTGTGAAAGCACTTACACCTTATTTACCTCTAGACCATTTCTTTCTTGTTTTATTCGCTCCCTTATCTAGTACTATGCCAATAAATATATTTCTTTCTTTCTTATTTTATTGTTATATTAAGAATAATGTTTTGTTTTGGTCAGGCAGTTATCTGCATTCAACGGATTCATTATGTGGTTATTGTGCCATTGTGTTACAGGATACGGGACCTGGAAAGTGCGATCCGAATATATATTTAACAGGATATGATTTCTACCAAGCAAAGCTATTTATACACAAAGACATAAGTGGAACAAACTTACTATTTCACAAAAACCGATCTATAGTTACTCTGTGAAAAAACTTACACCTTATCGACCTCTAGACCATTTCTTTCTTGTTTTATTCGCTCCCTTATCTAGAACGCATGTATTGTCGTATTGTAACACGTTTATATATCCAACAATAGGGGTGGAAATCTCTAGAAACCCGTTATAAATAAATATAATGTTTAATAGAAGACTAAAGTTTCGCGTTACACTATTATTAAAACTTCTTTGTTTACCTACCATACTCGGAGGGGAGCGATAAGGTTGGATGAGTGCGTGTTTCACGCATCGTTGAATCACCACCTTGCCTTATTTGTTACTACCGAGTTTATTCATGTAGTTCGTAAATTGGATGGATTGTTCCTGGTATCATTAAAGTGTTCGAAAATAACGCATTCATATCGTACAGGCCATGACAATATACATCCCGTATTGAATGACGTGGTTTTGAAATCACAATGAGTTAACAGTCCAGCGAAGGAAAATATAATTAGTGCTAAAGCATTTCAAAGTTCATTTGTTAATTTAAGTTTGATCTACCTCTCGGAAATAGTACTTTTTTCTGGATTTAGGATACCCTACGTCGTTTTCTGTGCCCCTGACAACGTGTATACGAAATTTCGTGATGATAGTACTTATCGTGTGCGTCGCCAACAGTAACAGACGGACGAACAGACTGACATTCACATTTATAATATTAGTAAGGATTTTGGATACTATTATACATTTTCTGCTAAATGCGTGTCAATTTAGTCGGCAGTTACTTTTAAGAAACATTTCCCTATCTAGCATTGCCAGGTTATCAGCGACACCATCATTTAACGTTACGTGTTATTGTTGCCTATGAACTTATACTAATACTTTATTTATAATAATTAGTCGATTTTAGTTTTATATTAGTTAAGAAAATAGTTGCTTAATATTTCACCGAATTATCTTGAGAAATGCAAAACTGATATACACCAACATTAGGTGATTTATTTTACAGGTCATTTCGGCTCGCGTCACGTTTCCCATTATTCGACCATGCGACGTTCCCACGACAAGCAGTTACGGAATGATTAACTTTGAAAAGGGTTCCCTTTTAAGTTGTTCATTGAACCTGAGCCTGAATTTTTACATTTAAAAGTATCGTTCCCATACTTTTAAAAGTTTAAGAATAAAGTTCAACTACCGTACTCATTGTTGTTTATTAGTATTTGTTTTGATATTTTTTATGTTAAATGTGACCATGAACTACAAAAGGATTGGAGGGTGTTAAACTTTAAATAGTCACCAGGTATATTATTTATAGTCCATAAAAAATATTTTTATACAATTGCAACTTTACATCGTTGAAATAAGATTATCTTTAGTACTAGCCGACCTGTGCCCACTTCGTTGGGCGGTAATACGTAAGCGTGGAATGGTTATTTTGCGCTAAAACGCAGCAGAAGCTCTGAAAAGGAAAAAATACCCCGATTTTGCAACATTCTTCGTTACTGCTCCGCTTCTATTTGGTCTTAGCGTGATGATATATAGCCTCTAACCTTCCCTGATAAATGAGCTATATAACACTGAAAGAATTTTCCAAACCGGACCAGTAGTTAGTTCCTGAGATTACCCCTTACAACGTCACAAACTCACAAACTTTACCTCTTTATAATATTAGTATAGATAAGCGCCCGTTCTTTAAGTATATTCTCAAAATTCTCATAAAGCTCATATGAAATATATGTTTTCATTAACATTTTTGTACGACTGTACGAAAGTGGAACATTACGTTTAACAGGAGCTCTCAAGATATAAATTATCCTAATGGTTTGTTTGACGTGATTTATATCTCGCACCAACAACCGTGAGTGTATCTCAGCCGTTTGATACCTCATTTCGCACCTCACGGCTCACGAACTAATAGGTATTGTCAAGCTATATTACTATTTCCACGTGTTTACAAGTAAGCTTGTTTATTTTTCTTTGTTCTATTTTACCGACATTGTTCACTTATAGCTTGTTAGAAAATCTCTAAGATAACATTATTTTTATAATTTAAAGGGTTCTACGTTTTGTTATTTACTTTATATGATAAATGTATGTTTTTACGTGGTATATTTGTTTGTTTTTAAAGTTTTGTACATACATGATAATTTTATGAAAACATACCGAAAATGAGTTATTTAAGTAATAAATATATATTATATATACATATATAATAAACAAAATACACATTTACAGAATACGATAGCATTAATAAATATCAATTAAAATTGAAAGTATGTTATTTATTACCGAATAAATGAATTAAATTAAATGTACTTAAAAACCGAAGCTTAGAAATTCTAGTATTT
>MU159581.1:130226-169477 GCA_015888305.1 Antheraea pernyi | reverse complement strand
AAAACCTAGTTTATTATAATTTCTTTACTAATTACCTCAATAATAGGATACTTATTTTATATTACGTTGTGGTAGAACTTCAGGTTGAAATCTTCCGCCAAGCACCTATAGGTGAGTTCCGGCAGCTAAGATTGAGAGCCAGTCACTATAGCCTTTAGCATGTTGACCATTTTCATGTAACAATAACTGTTAGGGCATTAATAGGGCATATAGAATCGTAGACACAATTTTGATTCTACTTCGATATATTTGACTGATAAAAACCCTTATTAACTGGGTACAAAAATTTCTAGCGGCTGGGATGTAGAAATCCAAATGTGTATAGAAGCTCCGGTAAGCACATTAATTTGGCGTTCCACTTGACACCGCGATACAGTTGTACCAAGTTATTGTACAGTGCCATCTATTGGTGCACAAACGAGTTAACATCAACTTCAATTTACATCGCCAAAACCTATAAAGTATAAAAAAGATTAAACTTTCTAGGAATTCTTTGCTCAGTTTCAACATATTAAATTCAAAATCTTATCTCACGCGAAATACCAAAACAAAACACACACCTACTGTCATAATCGTGATCGATACGGTTATAACCAATCCACATGGAGGTAGTAAAAACTTGAAAAGAAGCTAAGCTCGGTGGACGGCTGTTACGGCTGCACGCGATCCGTTGCCAAGATATCGAACATACAGCTCTGCAAACGCTCGAATTATAAAAATTCTATCATATTCTCTCCAATTGTAACGATACGTTTCAAATTTAAATGGATCTATCATCAAATAGACCAGAAAACTAGAGCTTAATTTTTGTGTTTTCGCATAACAAACTTCTTTTATTTCTGTTTGAAATATTTTCTAATTCGTTTGTGTCAATGCTGCTCTAATCAAATGCTTAATCAAAAACAACACAATACGAACGAATATTATGCAATAAACGTTACGTTCTCCATATATGATAAAATTATTAACTGAGTTCAAAAAGAAGACGATTCTTAATTGTTTCTGTAAAGTTTTCAAATTATATCATGAGTTTAATATTCTTTGATGGTCATTCAAAACTGGTTTTGAACTGGTCATTTATTGCTGATTTTATTCTCACGGATATACCTATATTCTTAAATGTATATAAACAATGTATGTATGTAAGTTACGAAGGTCAGAACCGGAGGATCCAAAAAAAAACAAATTACTTTATATTAATTGATTAAACGAAATTACAAACTGATTCTAAAACTAGAGATTGTCGCCGATGTTAGGCTTACTCTCTCTATTAAACTAAATTACAAACTGATTCTAAAACTAGAGATTGTCGCCGATGTTAGGATTACTCTCTCTATTAAACGAAATTACAAACTGATTCTAAAACTAGAGATTGTCGCCGATGTTAGGATTACTCTCTTTATTAAACTAAATTAAAAACTGATTCTAAAACTACAGATTATCGCCGATGTTAGGATTACTCTCTTTATTAAACTAAATAACAAACTGATTCTAAAACTAGAGATCGTCGCCGATGTTAGGATTACTCTCTTAACACCTGCCGCAACTCGGAACTGGGAACTCGGTTCTTATTCATCGATTGTATTTATAGCGATGACGTAATACTTGGGACACCTACCTCATCGTGGGACTGGAACTCTTAGTCAGCAATTGTGGTATGTAGCGATGGCGTAACATGTATGTAAATAAATAATACAAAATACTACGAACATTTTAAAATATAGGTACACCATAATAGAAAGACAAAATCAAGAGTTCCATTTTGCGTGATGCTCTTTTCTACCATCTCTCTCAAGCTCACAACTCTGATTAAGTACGAACTTTTATTATATGGTTGTGGGTTTTCCCTGAATGCATGCGATTACCAAAATCCCTGGGCAAATCTATTAAAAACATTTGACTAGATTTTTTCAATGCAATTATTTAATTAATTACTTTTTACAAGTTCCTACTAAACATACGAAATGTTTCTTATAGAATTGCATTAAATACCTAGGCTTTATGTTATTGTGAAATTGTTTTCTATAAATTATATGCATAAAATAACAGATTACGCGAGGAATCAGATATGGCATAATGAATAGATAAAGCATTACAATTTAGTTCCATGAAATAATGATTGTTTATTTATTTTTATAATTTTTAAAGTAAAACACAGATTACCCTCGCATATATAACGTAGTAAACAACACTGTATACACTATAGGTATGCGAGTTCAGTGCGCCAAGAGAGATTGCGCACAGTCGCTTGCGCATGGCATAGCGTCGCCACGGCCCACACACGGCATTTATCGCCACGCCAACAATCAGGTTCACCCTCGCCAATAGATGTTTCACATCAAAAATATATAGACTTACTATAATACAGTTACACTATGGTCGCAATTATACTGCTGTAATTGCAGTTTCTTCATTTTAAAACTTTTAGTATTCACTCAAATTTCCAATGTAGAAGTTTCATAGGATGCTTCATCGCACACTCATATAGTTACTTTAAAAAGCGACGGGTGGAAATCTCTAGTAGGCTAGCTTATTCACGAGATTCCACAAAATTTGAAGCAACATAACCCTATTGTTTGCTTACAGTTGTCAGAGCAATTAGATGTCGATGTTTGTGTTCCTCGTTCCCACTCTTGATGACTCATTTACTCTTTATAACCAGTTCTTATACATAGTGTAACAATCTTGTACACCATGGTTATTTAAACACATAATTTAAGCCAAAATTACTCCTAACACTTCAAGGTTACATTTTATGTAAAGCTGGTCGTTTCACTCTAACAGTTATTATTAAATAGACATCCAAAATAATAAATTACTAACAAAGAACGCAGCAAATTTGTGCTAATATATCGGTTACATATTATAAATTGTAGTTACAAAGTACTCTTATTTTGCAAGATATTTTGTAATCCAACCTAAGTAAGTACTTCTGTTATTTACGCCTGAACCACTTGTTTACGTGATAGAAACAATCTAAAGAAACTTACACTAGATTTCCTATTTAAAAGAAGTATTGTTGAAGAGTAAGAAGGAAAAACACAATATCGTACTTTCCTGTTAGATGATAATTATTTACTTATTGCTTGCAATTTAACATTCAGTTGCGACATTACTAAAATTTTAGTATACGTTAGTAGAACTAATTAACAATTTAATAGTCAAAATGGTATGCTTATAAACGTTTTTAGTTACAGTCGTCGCTGAAATGCTCTATTCTGAAAGTCTAACAGTGTCTGTTATTTCGCACCTTAATCCATTGGTCATTCAAGAAGGCATTCTATTTTTGGCAGGTCTGTTTATTAGCATATATTTAACGGTGGCGTGCTGGTTTACATAAATATCCTGAGCGCGATAACTGTAGGTCTTTGGTAAATCCCGTGCAAGAAAGTGTGTCAGACGTTTTAGTACCGTCACGCCGGCTAAGGTCGATTTTTAAAGGGATATTAATCGTTACGGTCATAACGATATAATAAAATATATATTTGAAACTTACCAACAATTTGTTATCTGCATACCGTTTCATATCTGATATACTTTAGACGGAGAGTAGAATTTGCCTGGCTGAATGCAAATATGCCTCTGAAGGAATTAAAGATTCAGAAATATTGCCTAATTTTGCTAAATATTGAGAAACATGATGTTACATCTTTATCAGAATCAAATCAAATCAAGAAGAGATATCTCAAAAGGTTGAGTAGAAAGTGATAACAATTGCACCTGATTCGTTAAATGATTATCATAATAGTAAAAATACTTACAGGCTGATTTTCGTTTCTGTCTACAAATAATATTTTGAAATGCCTTGAAATTGAATTGTTGAAATATTATAAATCATTGCTATATCTGCATTAACTCCTGTTATCAAAGAAGGCTCATCGCAGAAGCCACGTCCGTGAGCACCGCTAACTGCCATTATTTCCGCCCGAAACCCGTTCTAAATAATTTCGAGTGTTAAATAAACCGCTGTCCGTTTGTGTGTCAAGGTCACGTGACTAGGAGTTTTGCGTGTCGGACTGGCGTACTCGGTAATCGATGGGAGATTTCCGACCTTGGGTTCAACCGCAACATCCTTGGGTATTGCTGACCTGTCTAATGCCCACAAGGCCATCGGCCAATGCCATTGAGGCGGGCGAGAAGTAACGCGGTACCTGAATTTCGTTAGAATTTTGTTATCGTCTGAATTATTTTTTAGCTTTGTTGGGCCACTACAGTTGTAAAGCTCATAATAGCATACTCATAAACTTAACGTTGGGACAGTTTATTTAAAATAAGTTGAAGTATTTTAATTAAATTGAAAAGGTTAATTTTTATTTCAGTCTATTCTTCCATTATATACATTACTAGCTGATTCCCGCGACTTCCTCTGCTTTGTTTATAATATCAATTGTTTCGTTATATCTCAAAAGGCTTAGCCAGCGTTTTCGACGAAAGCTCCCAGCCGTCTTGACTTTTTCCTACACTTCCAACTTTTATCGTTATATATTATTAAAAAAGAAACTCTTGACAAGTTATATACCTTAACTTTCCTTATGAATCACTCTATCTATTAATGAAAACAGTATAAAAATCCGCTCAGAAGTTTTTGTATTTATCGCGAACAGACAAACAGACAGACGCGGCGGAGGACTTTGTTTTATAATATGTAGTAATCATCATTATTTACTGTTTTTGACACTTAATATCTGGAATCTCTGAAAAATTAACTCAACCTTAACTAATATATTATTCCATTACCGATCTAATTTAAGATGGCAAAAAAGATAAAGCTACAGCGATACTGGCTCTAAAGACCAACTGTTGGAACACACCGATAACAGCTAGGCGACAGATATTCAAGTTGAGTGTAGAATAGTAGCAGGTCTTAAAAAAGTTGTACCCACCATGCTACAATGTCGATACGATGTTTTTCCTGTACTCAAAGCTCTGTCTCATTCACAAGGAAATGAACCTACGTCGACTGATACAGTGTCCAAATATGCTATTCACTGAGCTGTCATCTCTTCAAACTTGTACAATATAACATTTTCCCTAGTTCAGCTTTCTTTTGTCTCAATAAATAATTAAAGTGCATGACTTTTAACGACTAATGAAGGTATATTTTGGTCATTTTTTCTATTCCTAAAATTTCATACACCATTATCGTTCTTAAGCTCTTCTTTACACCATGATCATTCTGAGGGTACAATGGAACATCAATTAGTTAGGCATATGTATTATATTATACTAACGGGTCCGGTCCGGTTACCAATATAAAGCCACGTTATTTATGAGTGTTATAGGCTACATATCATCACGCTAAGACCAACAGAAGTGGAGCAACAATGAAAAATGTTTTAAAATCAGGGTATATTTTCCTTTTGAGAACTTCCGGTGCGTCTTAGCCCAATATAATTATTCCACGCGTGCGAAGTCGCGAGCAGAAGCTATTAACTAATTATATTATCTATAATCTATACTAATATTATAAAGAGGTAAAGTTTGTGAGATTGTAGGGGGTAATATCTGGAGAGTCGAAGAAAAATGGTCGAACGACAACGTTTCTTATGAACGCTGCCGTAATTATATGATTGAGTTCTCGAGAAAAGTTGTAGCTTGATAATGCCTATTACCGTCCAACGAAGTGGGCACGGGTCGGCTAGTTTTTAATAAACTATAAGATTTGTGTGCCTTTTACGGAGTTACAAACAGCACCGCATTTTTGTAGGCGAACCGCGACTCACCTGAATCAAATTATAATCGTGATTTTTAAATTGCTTTTGAACAAAGAAAAATATATAATTATAGAATAACGTGTATAACAACGCACCCTTCTTTGGAGTTGAAAGAACTTTCCATAATAAAATATCCCCAACGTTTTACCTAATTAAAAAACTTGTAGGGTTGGACAACTAATTTAACTCGCTTTTAACCAAAGTTTCAACAACAGTTATAACTATCGCGGCAAATTTATGAATCATTTATTGGATAAGAGGCGAAGGCGATTTTCCTTTTAATTATTAATTTTAACTTTAAATTAATATAGAGGCACTGGCAAAGTATTTAGCGTTTAACGAGAGCTTTAATAATTCTAAAGAGCTCACAAGTAAAAGAAGGAAAGGAGCAATTATGTCCCAGGCTCCAGAGCCTATATAGGTAATTTTGTAGTTATTGTCATATTAGTGTAGGAACTTCGGCATCATCATCGTGCCATCACGTCGGAAAACACTACCGTATGTGCTCAGGTGATATCATGTCGGGGTTACCAAATGTAGGAGCTTCGGATTCACTACTATAAGAGTCTACACTGACACGGAGAGCGTAGTAATATTAATACTCAGAGTGCGTAAAATAAACTGTTAATTCATATAGTAAGTACGAGAGAAAAGTCTTATGGTGGTAGAACCCCGCTATTACTGGTTTCAGCATGAATGGGTCGGCGCGCCCGGGGTAGTACCACCCTCTCACAGAAAACCGACGTGAAGTAACAGTGCTTGCATTGTTGCGTTTCGTTCGGTCAGTGAGAGCGCCGGAGACCCACCTCCCCTCCCCTTCCACTTTCCCCTTCCCCTTCCCTTCCTTGCCCCCTAACACAGGCTGGCAACGCACTTGTGACTCCCCTGCTATTGCAAGTGTCCATGGACGGTGGTGATCACTTATATCAGGTGACCAACCAGTTCGTTTGCCTCCTATGATATAAAAAAAAGTAGATAGACTTAATAAATTCGGATGATTTTATTAATCAGTATTTTTTACATAAAGTTCCACGCGGACGGGCAAATCTAGTTTAAAATACGAAGGTACCAAATGGTATTTACAAGAACCAAATATAGAATTTTGATAGCACATGCAAATCTCAGTGCACTGCACGGTTGTAATATGAATGCATTACCAGTTTACAAGTTCTATGGAGAAATGCCAAGTTTTCAAATTATTGTTAAACTGCACCAGTTATAGACAGAGATTTTGTGGTCATTTTTTATTATGTAGCACTAGCAATTTCCTGATGCTTCCATATATATAAGAGAATAAGTGAATTACAGGAAAAAAACAGATTTTCATACACACTTTTACTGAAAATACAATAGATATGCGTGAATTTACATACGTACGTCAATTTAAATTACTGAGCTTTTTTTTATTATTGTATTACGGCACATAGACTGCACTATACCTGATGGTAAGCATAGTACAATCTAAAAACAATGGCGACCATCGAGTGACACACTATCCATCGCTGGTCGCCGCTGTCATGCCGGCCTGTGAAAAGTTGGATATGCACAGGCTGATCCCGAAACGCGACCCGCAGAAGCGAATCACTATGACTGCTTTTTCGCCATATACGTGGTGGTTGCGCCCCAGGGTGTAGAACCCTACTACCCCGCTTTCGCCACTGCTTCGTTCGTTATTCAGCAGGGTGCACCGCGTGCAGGTGAGGTTGGCTTGGGTGTCTCAAGTCTTATGATATTATTCGACACCCTTTACACCCCTAAAATAAATATTAGTTATATAGGTCTTCGTCTGGTCTGTCTATGAGTCTGGTCATCCTATGTTTCTGACTCAGTAAAACCAGAAACAGTATTTTTTATGCAATAGTCTTAGGTTTTACAACAAAGTCACAAAGCATATTACCGAATTAACGAAGTTAACCCCGATCGACTTCCTGCCGGATCTTCTAGGCCTGGGTTTTCCGAACCGGTGGTAGACTTGAAGTTCAGAGGCGCCTTCTTAGAGTTTAAATTGAATAAAGCATATTTGATTTGACTTTTAAGCTAACTCTCGGCATAATACCCGTCGCCACCATATTCTTAAGTGTAACTCGTTCCAGGATCAATCCGGGGTATAATCAGTAACCAAGCGGGCAGTAGGGAAGTAGGAATAAGTTATAGGGATTTGTATTCGACTGCGCTGCGGTCATCATACACGTGTTTATAAATCCATCACGATTTTGTCGAGTTACGGGTTCTTTTCGGCGACGTATAAGTTTCTTGCGATAATTTCAATGTTCTTACAAAATGGTGTCCCTCTCATAACAACCTTTCAAGGAGTTTTCGTGGCAAGTCAGAATCCATGATCCGTGGTATTATTTTCGATCCATTTTACTTATGCACAATAACCGAACCATATTACGTAAAACACCACCACTATTATAAAATATAGAGTTATATAAAATATAAAATCCAGTATATGACTTTCCATGATCCCGCCTTAAACTCAGTTACGGGATTAAGAAGTCGACGACCGGCGATGAACTGTGTATACCTCCTTGGTCATCCTTGTTATTGGATTATACCATGCTTGAGGTACAGGATCGTTACTTTGTCCTTCTACTAGAAAGAAAGTACTTTAATCTATCTATATAAATAAAAAAACAATTGGCGAATGTACGCGCATCACTTAAGAACGGCTGCATCCAATTGACTAATTCTTTTTTTCTATTTCTAATTGTCGTTCATCATCACCATCATCATCATCAGTCTGTAAGAGACCCACTGCAGGGCCATAGGCCTCTTCCCGAAGGAAGCTATGGAGATAATCGCCACGCCAGCCCTCGATGTATTGACGATTTCAAACTCTGAGAAATCCACAGTTCTACGTTTTCTCAGTAGTTAGAACATTTCTCAGGTTCAGATTTCCTCATGGTGCTTTATTTCACCGTCAGCCGATAGTGTTATCAATTTTAATTAGTAAGTACACACGAATACCGAAAAATTCGTTGGTACATGCTGAGGTAGATTCTGCGAACATCGTAATAATATTCCAGCGATCACCATGACTTTATTTATCGCTACAAGGTTTATACGATAGAAAATCGTACGGTAAAGTGACAAATTTAGGTTAAAAAATCGTCCCATAAAAAAGAGAGTGAGAGACAAAACACAATAGACAGATATTCAAAAATATTGATAGACTGGTGTTCCGTTACCATTACATTTTCTACATAATCATATTGTAAAGGAGAGATGGTTTCATTTCACATTGATAAGTATTCATGATTTAAACTATATTATACAAAAAGGCAAATGAATCATATACAGAACAAACGCGGGTGACCACATGACGATTCCAGTAAACGGTATTTTGTTTTATTAAAGTGTTTTACAAAACTGAACACGAGGCTCGTGACTCAGTATCTGAGCCGTTGAACTTTCTGAAACTTTACGGTTTCGACTCGATATAAAATTGGTTTTTTAAAATAATTTATAGCATATACTTTTACAATTTACTTATTTTTAAAGATTTTAAATAAAAAATGTTTAGGTTACGGACCATTATTTTTGAATCTTTTCATTACAGAAGGAAACCTTGACTCGTTCATTTGGCAATTTTTAAAACACCGCGAATAAGGGCTAGCCAGGCATTACTCAGCGATATTTTCAGGTCGATGCGATAGCTTCCAATCGACTAAAAGCCTTCTAATTCCGGATATTGGAACACGGGAAGCCGATGAAAGTGAACCGTAATCAGGTCTTCAGGAAATTACTTACATGACTAATGATTCAAACTAATATTTCTCCATGTGCCGTGACATATTTCTATTTGTAACTGATAGTGAAGATTCCGAATCATTTGAATCTAAATAGTCTTCTTGAATATTAACTCTGGTTCTGTTTCTACTTCCAGTGTATAATACAAACTAGTTTAATCCTATTTCAATTGAGTACAGAGTACATAAAAGCTTAATGACATAGTCATGATCAGTATAGTTTATGAAGAACTAGTTTTCCATCCCAGCTTCGTATTTGAGTACTTACGAAGAAAATGAGACAAAGTAATTTTCCACCTCAGCTTCGAATACTTACGGAGTACTTACGAAGAAAATGGGACAAAAGCATTCCTTTAAAATAGGACCAATGTAATAAAGATGTGAACTTGGCACCCTACTTAAAATATATCATTCGATAGTGCTTCGTTTGAATCGCTTTTATCTTCTTTTATACCTGAAAGTGAAAAAAGGTATAGCGTTTTCAAAATATAATCTCACTTTGAAATATCAAAATTTATTATTATTATTCTTATTCTAGTCAAATTCTAATACTGTTTCTAGTCAAAAAGAGTGACTTTTATATGAACAAATAATTAATGAATGACGCAGAAAAGGAAGCGACCAAAGACGTAATTTTAATATTGTAAATTGAAAATAGGACGAAATAAATAGAAATAAGATAAGTAAGCAAAAAAGAATGCTATAACAGAAATAAAGACAATAATGAAAAAAATATTTACCGACAAAAAAGATCTCGGATTTGTGTCTGAGGACCAGGGGACTTAAAAAAAAATATCAAAATTGTGCTAAAAGTGTTCGATTCTAATTTTTTGTAAAGATTTTTACAGTTTTTATTTTTTGTTTTACTTCAAACCCGAAAGAGGGATTTTATAAGACTTAGCTTACTTTAGCTATGTTGCCGAAGTAGTCCTTATGCACAGAAGAAAAAAAAAACATTAAAAAAAATTGAATTTCATTGAAAACTATTTACTTACTCAATTTTTTTACTATAGCTAATTGTAGCACTTAAAAATTTCGGTTTCTCAAAAAAAAATGATTAAAATCAATACAGTAGGTTTTGCATGATGTGCGCACAACGGACTTCTATAATTTTTAATATCTATATTGTATAGATTACTAGAGTTACTTCATTATAGATTAACCTTAGTAAATATATATATTCGAAGCAGAATATATTTATTATTTCTATACATATATAGAAGTCCTTTTAACTCAAGTAAATAATTTCAAAAATCAGAATCTTAACAAACTAAAGAGTGTCACGGCGACAACGCTACCACCTACGTACAGGGGAGAGGATGGAACATTTGCACGGGGGCGGGGGCTGCGCGGGCGCAATAGCTGCGCGAGTGGTTCGGCGCCTCACTTAATATTGGATCGCTCGCCGATGAGCACATATATATAAATATTGTATACCTATTACATAAGTAAAAAAGGTTTAAACATAAAAAAAAAACTTTTACTTTAACTTACATAAGTAAGTTACATCATTTAACAAACACCTCTACGGCGCCCACATTGGTCCTTCAACCGGATACGATTATCATCGATCCAGCTGCGACGTAGAAGTGTCATACAGAAGGCAGTACTGCTAACAAGCATATGGCGAAGGCGGTATGATGGAAAGATAAGTCAATCCTATTTTTTCTTTTACCATACATTCCGTCCATTCAATCCATTTGTGTCAGTGTTGTTTCCTTTTAAATATTTTTTATTTGTTTAAATATTTCAACTATATCATCCACATTCAGTCAAATAATAATAATTATTGCATTTTAACACATTATTACTAAATTCACAGCTCGTTTCTTTATTAAATAAATAAACGGGTAGATAGTATTTAACCGGGTACATGACGTGCCGAGCGTATTAGTACAACCCAACAAAACTGCGCGCACTGCATTACGGTGCAGTATTTAAAATTATTCAATATATTTTTTGAAATTTCAAAAAACTGGGTTATACTTATTTATAAAGAAGTATGGCCGAGGAACAAAGTTTAATCAAAAAACGTGGTTCTATAAAGGGTCGATTAACGTTATTTAACAATTACGTAAATAATTTACCTGATATTTTGGATAATGACCTCAAATTAGAATTACAATTGCGAATATCAAAATTAGAATCGTTATTAGACTGTTATAATGAGATTCAAGGCGAAATTGAATGCATTACGGCTAATCCAGGCGAACAATTAAAAGAGCGCGACACATTTGAGTGCATGTACTTTAAATCGTTTGCACTTGCAAATGCGAAGTTAGGTGTGACGAATGAGCAGATACTTCATCGCTCGGGTTCGGATATTAACAGTGTGCGACAACAAAATAATGCAAGCGTTAAACTACCTACCATTCAATTAGGAAAGTTTGATGGTAATTATGGTTCTTGGTTGGAGTTTCGAGATACATACCTATCGCTTATTCACGATAATCCTGATTTGAGTGAAATAAATAAGTTTCATTACTTACGTGCGTCATTAGAGGGCAGTGCGTTATTAGTAATTAAATCATTACAATGCTCATCACCGAATTATAGTATTGCTTGGCAATTAATTTGCGATAGATATGATAACAAAGAAATGCTCATAACTAATCATGTGAAATCATTATTTAACGTTTATCCAATGCAGAAAGACACGTCGTATAACCTAAAACGATTAGTTGATAGTTTTGTTAAAGATTTGCGATCTTTAGCTATTCTGGGTGAACCGACGGACAAATGGGATACCTTATTAATACATATGCTTTGCAGTAAATTTGATCCACTAACACTATTAGAATGGGAAAAATTAAAAGGAATAAAGGAAAATCCTGATAGAAGTTTTGAAGCGTTATTGAAGTTTGCAAGAACTAGGGCTGAATTATTAGAAACAATGGAACAAAATAAACCTAAATCTTACAAACCATCAGGATCACATAGCTTAGTCACCAGTATTGATAAAAGACGGAGGTGCCCCGTTTGTCAGTCGGATCATTATATTTATTATTGTGAAACATTTTTGAAGTTATCCACTAAAGAAAGAGAAATGAAAGCTAATAAATTAAATTTATGTTTGAATTGTCTTAGGCCGGGTCATTCTACAAAGAAATGTAATATGAAATCATGCAAAAAATGTAATGAAAAACACAACACTTTGATTTGTCGTAAACTAGTACATAGCACAGAGAGTACAGAAGGTTCACGCGACGAAGTCGTATTGTCATGTGCCACTGTATCATCACAGGGTTTATTGTCCACTGCTTGTGTAAACGTAAGCAGTGCAGATAAGAAACGTGTGCGAGTGCGAGTAATGTTAGATTCCGGCAGCACTTCTAATTTTATTACTGAACGTTTATGTAAAGTACTACGATTACCAACGCGAAACGTGGTTACAACTATAAATAGCTTGAACAATAATGTGTCAGTTGCAAAAAAATGTTGCGATATTACTATTCAATCCTTGCATTCCAATTATAATTTCTCAATTACTTGTATTATTATTTCACAAATTACCAATCCATGGCCGAGTTCACCTATTGATAAGCAGGATCTTCACATTCCAAAATACATAAGCTTATCTGATCCCGAATTTTATGTTTCATCAAATATTGATATTTTGATAGGAAATGGTATTTTCTGGGACTTAATAGAGCCTAAACAAATAAAGCTAAAATCAGAAAATATTACATTACAGAAGTCAAAATTAGGGTGGATACTCGGTGGGTCTATTAAATCAAACTCGCTAGCCTTTTCTAATTATAATGATTCTCAGTCATTGTACGATCAAATCGCAAAATTTTGGGAGTTAGATAACATTACTACAATCAAGAATAAACATATAGATTGGTCTCCAGAGGAGGTCGAATGCGAACGAAATTTTATCGATACAACTTCTCGCCTACCTAATGGCAAATTTTGTGTAACTATTCCTTTAAAAACATCACCAAGTGTTTTAGGAGATTCATATAAGTTAGCGAAAGCGCGATTTTTACAACTAGAGAAAAAATTTACATCCAATATAGAGTTTAAAAATCAGTATACAAATTTTATACACGAATATAGAAATTTAGGGCATATGAGAGAATCAAAAAATTATAACAGAGATCAAATTAAATATTTTGCTCCTCATCACGGTATCGAGAGACCGAATCATCTTAGTACCAAATTAAGAGTCGTTTTTGACTGTTCTGCGAAATCTTCTACTGGTTATTCATTTAACGAATTACAAAAGATTGGTCCTACAATACAAAGCGACCTGTTTTCAATATTATTGCGTTTTCGTCAGCATAATTTTGTACTAACAGCAGACATCGAAAAAATGTACCGCCAGATTGAAGTTAATGAGTCACAGCGTTGTCTGCAGCAAATACTTTGGCGCGATAATTCAAATCAACCTTTGAAACCTTATGAGCTCAACACCGTTACATATGGCACTGCTTCAGCTCCGTTTCTAGCGATACGGTGCTTGAAGCAATTAGCCGATGAGTGTTCTGATCCATTAATTCAAGAAATAATTACGAAAGACTTCTATGTCGATGATCTTATCACCGGTGCTAGTAATGTCGATCAGTTAATATATATCTATGAATCAGTGACAAATCAACTTAAACAGGGTTGCTTTCCGTTAAGAAAATGGTGTTCGAACAACTTAGACATTCTATCTAAAATAAAAAATTATGTTAATACCGCAAATAATCGCATTGATCTATGTTCCAGTTATATATCAAAGATATTAGGTATTACTTGGGACCATAAAACCGATTCTATTAGGTTTGAAACAAATTTTAAAACGCATAAAAAACTAACAAAGAGAAACATTTTATCTACTGTATCACAACTATTTGATCCATTAGGTTTAGTAGCACCCTCTATTTTACATGCAAAAATTGCTATACAAAAGTTATGGTTGTGTAAGCTTTCATGGGACGATGAAGTAGCAGAGTCAACACAAAAATCATGGTTACAATTTATAAATTCTTTAGATCATTTAAATGAACTTATTATTCCTAGGCATGTTATGAGTAATGCATATAAACAATTACAATTACATGTATTCACAGATGCTTCCGAAGAGGCTTACGGTGCCTGTGCTTATTTGCGATCTGTGACAGACAACGATGAAGTGACTACTCATTTATTATGTTCAAAAAATAAGGTAGCACCTCTTAAACCACATACAATTCCACGATTGGAGCTTTGTGGAGCTTTATTAGGAGCTAGGTTAAGCGATAAAATTATCTCTTCTTTGCGTTTAGAGATTCACGCATGTTTCTATTGGACTGATTCCACCATAGTCCTAGGATGGCTCAATACATCAACTAACAAATTGCAGACATTTGTGAGGAATCGAATAGCTGAAATACAGTCCATTACTAATATTATAAATTGGCAATACGTTCCTACAAACTTAAATCCGTCTGACTACCTAACGCGAAGCCTAAATGCTAGAGATTTGTTAGATTGTGAATTGTGGTGGAAAGGCCCAGAGTTTCTTAATTATGAGGAATCATTTTGGCCTATAATGGATTTAAAAAACAATAGTCTCTCAATACCCGAAGTTAAACGAGATGTAATCAGTTTGGCTGTAGAATCAACTACCTTTTGGTTTCCATTTTCAAGGTTTTCCAACTTTTATCGCTTACAAATGTGTATGGCATATACACTACGATTTATACATAACATTCAAAATAATAATAATAAAAATAAGGGATATATTAATATGTCTGAGCTTCGTATTGCTACACATACTTTAGCACGATTGTCACAACAGGATACATTTCCAGTTGAATATAACATTTTAAAATTAAATAAAAATTTAAAGAGTGGGAGTTCATTACTTTCACTTAACCCATTCTTTGATCATAACTTAAAATTAATAAGAGTTGGTGGTCGTTTGCATAATTTAGAAAATAGTAACTATAATAAGAAGCATCCAATCTTACTACATAAAAAACACATATTTACAAAGCTTTTATTCAGTCATCAGCATAAGCTATTATTACATGCAGGTCCACAACTATTATTATATGCAACTCGTGATAGATATTGGACTATAGGCGGGAGAGATCTAGCGAGGTATGTGTCTCGAAACTGTAATACTTGTAACCGGTATCGCGGTAAGACTATTACACCATTAATGGGTAACATACCCAAAGAAAGACTCAGTCCCAACTTTGCATTTCAAAATACTGCTTTAGATTATGCGGGTCCTGTCATGATTAAAAACAAAGAAGGCCGCGGTTGCAGGCTCATTAAATCATATATTTGTGTTTTTGTATGTTTCACGACTAAGGCCATTCACATTGAGTTAGTAAGTGATATGTCCACAGAAAAATTTCTATTAGCTCTGAAACGGTTTATCGCTCGTAGAGGTAAACCTGCATATATTTATAGTGATAATGGTTCTAATTTTGTTGGAGCTAATAACGAACTGAAGAAAATTATAACAGTTGATAGTAAATATATTAGTGAAACACTAGCACAACAGTCTATTAAATTTAGTTTTTATCCACCATATTCGCCTCATTTTGGCGGTTTACAAGAAGCAGGTGTGAAATCAGTAAAACATCATTTGAAACGAGTATTAGGTAGTTCTCATTTAACTTTTGAACAATTATCCACAACACTGACTCAAATTGAAGCAATACTGAATTCTCGTCCAATAAGTCCCTTGTCTTCGGATCCACTTGACCTATTGCCTCTTACCCCTGCTCATTTCCTTATTGGCAAATCATTGACATCATTGCCTGAGCCAGACTACGCCATAGTTCCAACAAATCGACTTGATCATTATCAAAATATCGAAAAGCTACGGCAGCAGTTCTGGTCTAGGTGGTATAAGGAGTATATCACTGAGTTACAGATTCGATCAAAATGGAAAACGTCTAAGGGTTGTTTATGCGTGGGAGACCTTGTTTTAATTAAGGAAGATCAATTGCCTCCCATGAGATGGCTTCTGGGACGTGTTTCAAAATTATATCCAGGAGATGATGGCGTTGCCAGAGTAGCTGATATCAGGACATCATCTGGCACACTACGAAGATCATTTTCCAAACTCTGTCCTCTACCGGAAACCACTAATCAGGATTGAAGTACTAATACTTCAATGAGGGGCGGCATGTCACGGCGACAACGCTACCACCTACGTACAGGGGAGAGGATGGAACATATTGCACGGGGGCGGGGGCTGCGCGGGCGCAATAGCTGCGCGAGTGGTTCGGCGCCTCACTTAATATTGGATCGCTCGCCGATGAGCACATATATATAAATATTGTATACCTATTACATAAGTAAAAAAGGTTTAAACATAAAAAAAAACTTTTACTTTAACTTACATAAGTAAGTTACATCATTTAACAAACACCTCTACGGCGCCCACAAAGAGTGCTAGTTACCCGTTATATGATAATCCAATCATATTTGCATAATAACGGTAAAAATGTGTTTTATATCTACAATAAATCCACAAGTCCTAAAATATGGCCTCAATTACGTATGCCATTACAGCCGAGCGACTGGAAGTGATTAAATCGTTTACGAAACAATGCAATACCGGGGTGTGCCAAATTCAGAAAATAGGGTAATTTTGTTAAATGTATTTCTTACCACAAACTCTCATACAAACATTTTACTTACCTTTGTTTTTCATACCCGAATGTACAATATGATTTTATAATATGTACTGATAACTTATTGTCGAGTTTATCACTACATATTATAAAGCAAAGTCCTCTGCAGTTCCTGTCTGTCTGTTCTCTATAAACTAAAAATTGAATTAACGTATTTTCATGCCGTTTTCACAAGTAGATAAAGTGATTCATGATGAAGATATAAGAATATAATTTCTCAAGGTTTTTTTGATGTGAAACATCTATAGGTGAGGGTAAGCCTGATTGTTGGCGTGGCGAGACGTGGCGACGCGATGCCATGCGCAAGCGACTGTGCGCAATATCTCTTGTCGCACTGAGCTCGCATACCTGTAGTGTATATAAATATGTTGTATAATAAATGTTACACATGTGTTTCACATCTGCCAGGCGTTCCGTGACGGCTCAATTTATTATTTTATAAGGAGTAATTTGGGCTACTTTTTTTTTTTTACTATCACTGTGGGACAACGTCCCCCGGGATCGCTAGTGAAGAATAATTTAAACGTAATTTCGCCTCTGTCATCAATCGGTATTACGAACGAGTATTGCTTTTTTTTACTGTATAGGTTGCGTTTAATCACAATTAAATGATGACGTCATCTGAAATGGTATGTATGATAAGCCTACGGTGGCACTGGTTCTCAAGTGCAGCTGCCGGAATATATCAAAAGGTGCTTGACGACAGATTTTCAACTTAAGGGTGCTAGCTAGAAAGTCGTATTTAGAAAAAGCCCTGCAACGGTTTCATCATTAAGTTGTTTCCTTCACCTAAAGCACTTCACCGACTTAGTTGTTAGGATTTGAACCTACGTCTATCGACGCGGTGTCCGAACACGCTATCAACTAAGCCAATTAATTTATACAAATATAAATTATATAATAACAAATTTAAAAAATATAAAAAAAGTTAAGAGCAAAAAAGATTTTTTTTATAGAAGTTTTTTCACTTTTTTGCTTATAACTTCTTTAATTTTAAATTTAGGGCAAAAAATTATATGAACACATTTGTAGGCAATGCGATTTGCTACAAATCATGTCGTTTCAAATTTTTTGTAGGGCGTATAGTTTCCGAGATATCGCGAAAAAGGTGTTTGCACCACTTTTTCCAAGATGGCGGCCGGGGGACAAGGGCGGCAATCCCACAAACTTGGGGTTATGCTTCTATTAGCCTCCACATATGTCCCAAAAATAAAATTGCGTCCTATAAAAAATGGAAAGATCATGTAACATTTCAATGGACTATGATGATCCTTCATTCCAAAAATGTCAATGAGGCTTCCATTGTTTATTTCAATCTAGATTGACTTATTTCTTTTGTATAAGTTTAAAATACTTTCAACATGTATGGTTGCTTCTTTTTAGAATTAAAGGTATTTTACAGAATCAACTCGCTATTGAAACAAAGCTAACCACAAGCTTAGTGTCATTAGACCATACATTCGAAACTTAAGCTTATACTGAGTAACTACTTAGCGAAATTTAAGATGAAGTAAGGATAAGACTGAGTACGTTCAAAAGATTTCACCTTAAACCATTATCTAAAAAATAATCACGATAGCTTCATTTCAAATAAATTTATTAAAGTTTTAACTTTTATACGTACTACGCGTTTAGCGATGTGTGGCTAGTGGTGTGGCGGTTTACATTATTTATATAGACGTGTTGTAAGTAAAGTATATTTTTCTATTCAATTTTATGTTTCTATGTGCATAGCACATATTTAAACCCACTAGGCCACAATTGAAAATGAGCACTGGGCTCACTTACAGAGTTGGCAGGTGAATTGTGCGCCATTGTAGCAATACTATGACATCATTTTAATGTCTTGTAACGTGTATTTTTTTGTAATTTATTTTAGGCTGTACATTTCTTTATAACTCTATTTTTTAGATACTAGCTGATCCTGTCACGCGTTGCAATCGGTCAATTATTATATATAGAATTGAATAAAACCGTGCACCATAAAATAGACCGGAGTTGAAAAAGATACTCAAAATAGAAACGTGGCGCCATCTGTGATATATTTATAACAGTCGATCCTACAATTTTCTTTCAACAAACTAATTTAAAGCGCCATCTGTTCGAGACTGATGAAACTTGCAATTAATGATAATAATTAACATTGACAATCATTTCATTTGTATATAAAAATATTGAGGCCCTTAATCGAAATATAAATTATCCTATATCTTAAGTTGGATCAAATTATACATAAATGCCAACTTTAATGAAGATCGGTTGAGTAGTTTCGGAGTTCATCGTGATCAAACATCATGACACTGGATTTTTATATATTTATAATACTGCATTGTCCCTGTATTCGTTGCAATAAAAATAAAATCTGTCTTTTATTTTGTTAATATAATAGCGCATTGAAGTCGTTGGTATCAGCTAGTGTTAATAATGTTTTATTTTTGTTCCAGTCGACGGGAATGACGCCGCTTATGTTCGCAGTGAAAGACAACAGAACTTCCTTCGTTGAGCGCCTCATAGAACTTGGCTCGGACGTCGGTGCAAGAAATAATGTGAGTTGCTCTAACATTCAGAGCTATGGATAATATCCGAGGCACTCATACCTCGAAGTTATATAGTGTCGGTGATTGTGCAAAGATTTAGCAAAGAAACAATGTTATTATGCCCGTATACGTAATCCAAATCTACATACGAGAAAGTCCATAGAGGAAATGAAATGATGAGGACATATATCCACCATTCACTCGCACATTGAGATCCACTTCTCCAGGATGCCCCGGCTGAGTTTGTAGCGTAGGTCGCTGTTCTTGTTAACAAGGCTCTAGTGTACACTGGCAATAGGTTATATTACGGCTTTCTGGGGATTTTTTCCGATTGTATAATTATTTTTTAACGCAATTACGCTCAGAGCAGTTTGCTTTTTGCAAGATTCAAGCGTACTAGGTTTTTTCTAGAGGGCAGCACTTGTGTCCGTTTAAAGTGCGTTCTGGTAAATTAGTGGACAGATACATTCCATTTAATTAATAATATTAATATAGATAAAGATTTGAGCTAACATATACCTAATAAAATACGGAACAGAGAAACATGTTTATTTATAAATACAGTGTCCTGTCACAACTAAGTTAAAAATGAGATGTGAGCTTGTTTGTTACGCTTCCACGTCTCAACAACTCAACCGATCATATACGATCAGAATATAGCTTTAGATCAATCTTTGCTTCATGTTGTCATAAGAGTAAAGCAATATTACCAAAGCCAATGTCAATATTTTAATATTTACTATTTTTATGGCGAACTCACTTTAAATGATGATTCAATAAAAAGAGCCAAAAAATACTTTGTAAATTCAAAATAACAAAATTTATTTGCTCATGAAAGTAACCCATGGATTTGATATCCGCGGTTACAATAATACAGTTCAACCTGATGTAGCAATTATATTTGGTACAATTGATGATGAACTTTGAACAAAAATGAATTCTTAAAAAAAGTTAATGGTAGTATTTATTTTTGTTTTAGATTCATCATTTGAGTCTATTGTGTATCCATTACTTTTCCAAGCGATATTACTGGGCATATAACTATTCCTCATAATGTACAGACCTCATTTAGTTCAATATCACTCAGAAATGCCACTATTCATAGCTATTAAATTAATTGAGAATTGTATCATGAGTTATTTTCGTAAAGTTATATTTACTTAAAACTTGATAGTTTCACCTACCACCTTATGTAACCACCTATTTTTTTGTTTCAAATTTATAATTATTATTTCATTTAGCCATAGATTTTTTTCATGTCTATATAATTATTAAAAAAGTGGCAAATAACTGAGTAGCCATGATGAAAACCTTTGATTATAGAAGTAAGTTGATAAAAACCCTAATAAAGTTCAAATTTAAAAAAATCAATGAACGTTGAAATTCGACCACTAGCTATATTGCTTTATTGTACAATTAAAAATATTGTATCGTTTTGTGTATATCTAAGTTAGTTAGTTAGTCATAGCACTTACATGGCTACCTATAGATGTAGCGATATCAGCCGCCGCCCACAATACATACTCATAATCCACTATTGGTCACCATTAGGTGTGTGTGATTAATATACGAGCGAATGGAAAGGAATTACATTGTAATGCCTACTAACAAATACTAGTCATCTGCCTCACAAAAGCACCGTACAAAATTGAGTATTACTTTTCTTCCAGGAATACTGTTATCATCATATATATTAATATTTGAAGCCTAAACTTTGTATCCCTTTTTAACGGAATTGGGTGAACAGATGAACGTGAAATTTGGCATAGTTAAAGTTTATATGGAGGAGAAGTGCAGAAAGCTATTTATTTTATATAAAATGCATTAGAAGTACATTAAATTAATTAAAATATGCATTACTCACACTACTGCTTCAATTTTACACAACATATACACACATGTAAATAAAAAAGACATTTTGACATCTGTCAATAAAGGACTTCAAAAAAGGTTGTGAAGGAGGTTGCTATTCTCGACTGTATGTATTATTTTACTCTTACGTTCCAATTACCCTTTTTCATTCTACATTCTACAATGATATTATAACATAATACCCTTTGACAAAAGAACCCTAATAAAATTCAAACTTTAAAAAATCAATGAATTATGGTCGAATGTCGACGTCTGGGCGCCCACTAGTTTATATGATCGTTTGAAGCCGGAAATCTACAAAATATTTTATTGCTAATTATTATAATAGTTTATTTTCAAACGCATTATAAATGTTAACAAAGATAATAGAAAATATACGAGAATAGTGAGAAACGTGATATGTAAGTGTTGCATAGAACCAAATAAATACTAATATATCTGTCGGCTGCCTTGTGTGCACAACCCACATTAAAATAAGGATGCGCCAAAAATCCAAGTTTTAATCTTTATAAAAATACACACAGAAATATAGTTTACAAGTATGTATAACAGTATCGTAAATACAAGATTTAGAGCGCGCGATACCTGTAGCCTTCAGTAATAGTATCTCCGCGAGTGGGCGGGTGAGGGTGCGCGGACGCCGCTCGTTCGATCGATTGCCGCGCTTGGGGCAAAATAGCCAGCGGGTACAGGAACATAAGAGCCAGCGATTTTTTAGAATTGTCAGGTGGCATAGTATGCCACATATCTATATACATACAAGAATGACTGTCTAGTCAGGCTAGTGCTGTGAAAATTTGTATGCGGATTTCTATTACTATAGGTAAACAGTGAGAAAGAACTTTTGGAATCTCAACTCCTAAGGTTGTAAAGAAGGGGATGGAAATTTGTATAAAATCGACGGTTTTTTCGTTGCGTCGTTCAATTCCTTTATAATTATTATTACATATTATAAAACAAAGTCCTTTACCGCATCTGTCTGTATATCTCTTCACGATAAACATAAAAACCACGGACCGGATTTTCATGTGGTTTTCGTTAATAGATAGAGTGATTCACAAGAAAGGTTTAGATATTTAATGTGTATCTAAATATATTTTGTTAATTGGTTGGGGTTATATTGTTTGAAATATAACGATATGTTGGAAGTGTCAGAAAAAGTCAAGCGGGCTGGGAGCTTTTATCGAAAACGCTGCCTAATCCATTTGAGATATAACAAAACAATTGATATTATAAACAATGCAGACGAAGTCGTGGGTATCAGCTAGTTTTATATATATAGATGTAGCATAAATAGTCGAAAATAATGACACTGCATTTAAAACGCGTGCGAAGCCTTTTGAAATTGCTAGTATAATATAAGCCTGCAAGCTTACGAAGTAGACAGACCTACGCTGAAGCTATTAATGGTTTCAGCATGAATGGGTCGGCTCGCCCGGGGTAGTACTACCACCGGAGCCACAGAAAACCGACGTGAAGTAACAGTATTTGCATTATTGCGTCACTGAGAGCGCCAGAGGCCCACCTACCCTCAAGACAGGTTGGCAACGCACTTGCGACTCCCCTGGTGTTGCAAGTGTCTATGGATGGTCGCGATCAACTAACATCAGGTTCCCACCTGTTCGTTTGCCTCCTATGATATAAAAAAAATTACACATGCAAGCAGTTAAAAACTTATTTATAGTTCTGATACTGCCTGTACGAAGGGTAATCTAAAACTATACTAATCGATATAACACACAATATTCATAGAAAAAATACAATACATTATTCAACATAGTCATCTAATGTTGAAAGAAAGGGCTCAAAGGGCTCAGTTTTAGCCAACCCACATATGTTTAACCCAAATGTTTAAAACAATTGTTCACCCGTGCGAATCCGGGACGTGACGTTATTAGTTCTATAGATAGTCGGCGATTGTACGCGCATCACGCAAAAATATTGAATAGATATCGATTTTTTTACTTTTACTTCACAGACACTTTGTCTTTCTTTTGAACATTATATGACGATATCTTCATTTAAGTTATTGTGATTTTAAGAAAACACGATTTTCATTAGCATTACGCGTTGAGCGATGTTTTCTTGCCGTGAAGAACTGGGGCATTCAGTATGGTGTGCAAGATGAAAGAGAGGGGAGGTAAAGGTTTTTCCCTCTCTACATAAAATATATTTCCAAGATATTAAGCAACGCAGACGAATTTGCTGCTACGACCTAGTTTATTACATATGTTTAAGTCACTGTTTGTTTTTAGGAAATAAAGTACTTGAGTCTAGTAATAAGACCAAGACTGTTTGGCATATTATAAATATAGAATTAGGAAAAAATAAAATAAATGATAATACGCATAATCTAGATGTTGATGGAGTACTAATTTCAAACAGTTCAGAGGTAGTGACTGTTTTCCAAGATTATTTCACAAATATACCTTTACAGGTAACAAAAAATATTAACTCATCAGCCCATGGTGCCCTATCATTTTTAAAAAGTCTGAGTGCACCTGTAAAGTCAAAATTTAATTTCACATCTATTAGTGCAGGTGAAATAATAAGGACTTTTAAACTATTAAATTTGAAACATACTGAAGATATATGGGGAATGTCGGTAATGGTAGTGCAGTCCTTAATTATCAATATTTCACCATATTTAGCAAACATATTTAATAAGTGTATAGCACAAGGAACCTTCCCCAATCTAATGAAAATAAGTAAAGTAGTTCCTTTATTTAAATCAGGCTGTAGAAATAGTCTTGGAAATTATAGACCAATTTCTGTACTTCCATCGTTAAGCAAAATTTTTGAGAAGATTATGCTTAAGCAATTAGTAGGATATTTTAAAGCGCAAGAGATTCTGGATGATCGTCAGTTTGGCTTCACAAAATCAAAATCGACTACTGACGCTGGTGCAACGCTTTTAAGTAATATATTACGGGCTTGGGAGGTATCGCAGGATGCAATTGGTATATTTTGTGATCTATCAAAGGCCTTTGACTGCGTTGACCATAGTACCCTCATTCTGAAATTAAAACATTACGGTGTTTGTGGTGTTTCTCTCGATCTTCTTGTCTCCTATTAAAATGACCGCTGTCATAAAGTTAGTATAGATGGGGCAACGTCTGCGGGATCCTTGACTCGAATTGGCGTTCCACAGGGTTCCATTTTAGGGCCGTTTTTGTTTCTTGTATATATAAATGATCTGCCGCTAGTGGTTGATAACTGTGCAGATGTAGTTCTTTTCGCAGATGACACTTCGCTTATATTTCAAGTAAAAAGAATAGATTCCGAGTTTACGTATCTAAGTAGTATTTTAAATAAAATTTCCGATTGGTTTGCATTAAATAATTTATTGCTAAACGCAGATAAAACAAAGTGCATAAGATTTACCTTACCTAATGTTCCACCAACTGATAGTAAAATCGAGATCCAAGGGAATCTAGTTGGCTTAGTTGACAATACTGTGTTCCTGGGTATCACAATTGATTCTAAAAAAAATTCTACAATGGGGTCCTCATATAAAAAAAATTGGCTGGAAGATAAAGTTCTGCTGCGTTCGCCATTCGAAAAATTCATTAATATAAATGGTAAAATTTGTAATATCACGCATGTTGCTTAGACTTTTTTGATGTGTGTATATAAATAATATAAAGTTTGACCACAATCTTATCTGATATTAAGTGACAATATTGTCTATGATTGTAATCACGCTAAACCTAGTGAGAGACTGGCTCTCATGTTCACCTTCTGGAGCACACCAACAGGTGTTTGGCGACAGATTTTTATGTTGAGGGCAGTAGCTAGCCAGACAGGAAAAATCCTACCACCGTGATATGGTTTCATCGTGTTGTTTTCCGTCACCGAAAGCTTCGATTTAGGATTCGAATATAACTCCGTTGAAGCGGTAACCGTCAACAACAAAATCTGCATCGCTTCTAATCCTGCATGAATTTTAATTCGAACGTATCTTTTAAGTTTTCACTTCTATCGCGTGGTCATACGTTTGTCAGTTTTTTTTTCATATTGTTATCACTACCTACTTCAGTTTTAACTTACAACTGTTACAAGTGTTTCTGAGATAGAACTTTTTCTATTTATAATTGGACTATTACATTACAATGTGAAACTATTTTGCATTTGTAATATCTTATGAAAACTAACAACCGTACGAAATTATAATTATCACATCGTAAATTACTGTTAATTATGTACACATTGACTTGGTACATTAAAAAATATTATTATATTATTATTATTAATTAATACACATGGTCCAAATCTTCTAAAATATAATGCTCGAATTCCTATTGCAAATAAAGAATATTTATCCCGATTCTCCCAAAATGCTTCTACAGTGTCAATCACTTTGCTCTTGTCTTCAGATTTCTTACTCCTTAGTGCTGTTACTTACGTTAATTCTAAACACATAAGTTTATATTTATATATATACATGTTATGTATGTGCATATACATGACATAACACATCTATTACAAATAATAAGAATGAAAATCTAATGTGTCTATATTTTTATGAAAAAAATTGAGGTGTCTTGGAATAAGTAATAAAATATATTTCAATCATTTTTATAAATGAATGTCTGACAGACAGTGTCTGTCTACCTGTCTGTCTGTTTGTATGAACACGCATCACTGCTAAAGTACTGCGTTCATAAATAATAAAGCTTCATCAAGAAAATCATAACGCATATCCCCGAGTAACATTTAGTCATGGTTTCATTAAAATCGGTTCACTCTATTGTAATTATAATGACGACGCGACTTAAGTACAACAGAAAAGTAAATAGACTTAATACATTGAGATGAGTTTATTAGTTACTATTTTTTTACATTAGGTTCCCCGGGATGGAGTCGCGGAAACAGTTAGTGGATAATGGAATGACTAAGAGCGTAGTCTATGTCTAATGACCTACCTATCTAAAAAGGCGTCATTGTCATGTGGTGGATTAACGAAGTAAAACGAATATTTCGATCATAGCTGAATACAATCATAGATGGTATCAGTCGCGATAATAAAACGTAATACCAGACTGTAGAGAAGATCGTTTGGTAGTTGATTTATATTCGCTAATGACGTAAACTACAGTATTCTTTGAATTGTAAATTATTTAAAATTACAAGAAAACTGGTGACACTACGAAAATTATACTAAGGTCCCGTTCACAATGTGAACGCTGCACTGGCCCGAACGTAACTGCGGCCATATCAAGATCGCAATAACATTTTGGAGTAATGACCTGACATTAAGTGGCCACTTTGACTTATAGTGATATGCAATCGGTATGAAGGATGTCTGGAGGTCTTCAGGCCAGTTAAAATAGACTGTTACCCATAAGGATTGAGTTGGAATGCCTAGTCCTAGTTCGTGTTGCCAATTAGACTGCGAACTCCTGTTCTACCACTCTTAAATGTTTTGCTATGTTATGTTATAATATTGTTTTTAAATTGCAACAAACAACCAATATCATTGGGTCTAAATGCTAGCTTTTACGAAGCTCATCTTTTTAGTTGCCTCCCTCAAATTGTAAGTCTATCGACAAGCACCCATAGGAGTGTTCAGAAAAATGCTCTTGAGAGCCAGTCCATAGGCTTTAGACAGCGAACGCTACTGCTTTGTACCAGACAGAGATGTCAAGATTGTACATCTGGGTTTAAACACTTGCTTATTCTATGTTTATCTTCGTAGCTGCTATTCTGAAGTCTAAACTCAAACCCGACTCTCTTAACAAGGACTTATAGGTGTGTTCCGAAAAATTAACATTGGCATTTAACATCAGCTGAAATTGGTAGCCAAATGCTAAAACCTACAATGTTAACTTAAAACATTGCGATCTGCAATCATAACACGCTATAATTGGTGGTATGCCTTTACACAACAATATATTGGAGTGTGAGTAATAAAATATGGTATGTGGAATACAATATAATTTAGTGTTTGTTGGTAACTGGTTGATTTACCGTAGCTGTACAAAGGAATACAATATAATTTAATGCATTGCGAAAACTAGTTGCAGCACCGTAGCTACCGTGTGCACTGTAATGATGGTTGTCTATCGGTAGTTTAAAAAAAAGGCAAGAATTTCACACACGTGCTTTTAATTATACGGACACAAAAGGTGTGTGGTATTAGAAAGAGACTTACAATGACTTTCTTAGTCATGACAGTACAATCGCTTTCATACAATTTCATTATTTGCTTGCTCAGGATTTATTACTAGTAATAATGGTTCATAATTACATGCATGCAATTACATAATTAAATGCACATTCATTGTGAACGAGTATAAGAAAAGCGACGCGTAAAACGAATAAAATTTGTCACACACTATTCTTTTGATTATTAAATTGGACACATAATTTGCATATTGCGTGTGAACTTTGGTCAATGCCACCAAATTAGCTCGGTGACTTAATGATTTACATTATCAGGCATACTCGTGTAATTCCCATTTTTATAGCCTCAAAACCCCAAGAGACTCCCCATTAGCAAGTTCATGGAAAACAACCTTTTTGCCAATTACACTATGTTTGTTACATGCATAATTAATATTGTTTATCAAATTATATGCAAAGGCATGACATCATTCGTGAAGATTAACTTTATGGAATAATTACCTTTATAAACTAGAACTTCTGATCGCAGATATGAAGTGACGTTGGAAAAGAGCGACTGCAAATTATGAATTGAAAGCAAACGTTTTGTATCATAAATGAATTGTGATAAAGGTAATTAGGGGTATATTGGTAGAAATAGATAAAAATAACTATTTTATAAAATAAACGCTAACAACTACCTTGTCTTTGAATGCTTTAAAAATAAGTAGCAATAAAACACAGAACGTAGAAAGATTTTTTATAATCTGGTCATTAGTTTCAGAGTTTATCTTTTATAAACATTTTCACACGCTTAATATCTTTATATTACTAAATGTAGACTAGTCTCAATACTAGATAGATCTCCTAACATCTCATTACGTTCTTCTATTCAATCAATCAATTAAAACAATCAGAAATACTTTATTCAATCTATGCCTTGAGAAAGGGCTTATGAACGTCAAACCTACCATCTGTACGGAAAACAACCCAGTCATCGAGAAGAACCGGCAAGAAACTCGATCTAGTTTACCATTTCCTTATTACACATATTTTTACAAACATAGATAGTTAGTTACATTGGTGGATGCACAGAGAGGGTCGTTATTTTTAGATGTCACCATCGTTCACATATTGACCCATCCTATATAATAGTCTTTAGACATTAAAACCTGTTTGACATGGTGCTTGAATTCTCTATTCGGCAAATCGGTAATGCACTCTGGGACTTCGTTATAAAACCTAACACTATCGACTAAAAACTGTTAACCGTTTTATAGTTATTTATATGCTCACAAAATGCTCCGACCCCTGTTTATTTTCCTATCGACTAATATATTTGTATATGTACAATATATACGAGGTATGTTTTCGAAGATAATAGAGTATGTCTAAAAGACGGTAGGGGGATTGCACGCGATGCGATGCATGCAAACTTTATTTCGATTTTCTTTTTATGCGTTTAATAATCTGAATGTATATCAATACGCTCACATGCTAGTTTGCAGGCGTTCCTAAGCTTTTTATATAAGTTTTAGTGGTTGATTACAATTGCACCTGTTTTTAAATTGATTGTAGAGACACACGTACCTTCATCAAACGTAGTATTTGTGTACTACAAGAATTCAGATGGAAAAGCAGAAGCGGCACTACAGAGTCCGAGATTATTCGAACTAAGAGCGTGTCTACTAAAACCACGCCATCTAGGTGGCAATCACATGCTACCTGGATCTGATTATAATGTTGGTAACACAAAAAAGTGACGAATCGTTATAACTTATTATATATTCTATTCGCTTACATATTATTGTCATTTTCTAAATTTACTTTTATGTTATAACTCGCAAGATTATTTGTATTGTCACTTCACTTCTATCTTATTTATTTGCACGTGCTGCATTTTTGTTTTTAATAAATATGCATGTAAACGGAGAATTCGTAAAATAAAAGCGTTTACAAGTCTACGTCTATTCTAGTCTAGATGTATCATTTATCTCCGATCTTCTGAAAGTAGCAATACAATGTGGTCTAGAATGGTAAAAATAAATACATTTCATTTATTTATTTATAATAATGTAATTACTAAAGGCCGAAAGTGACGGATGAGAGAAGATTACATGTGACAGAGATGTGAATGTTAAGATGGATTTTTTTTTTCAAACTGACTACGCTATTGACCAAGCAAGGTCTTAACAGCTTCACCGGACTACAATTTTTGATGAATTAAGATGGATGCGTGGTATAATCAGTATGGATAAGATTAAGAATAGGTATATTAGAGGAAGTTTGAAAATAGTAACAGTGTCAGAGAAGTTGAGAAGTAACATACATGTACGGGCATACGAGAAGATATAAAAATCATGTAACAATAAAAGCTTTGAGTATGAAGGTGGACGGATAAAGAAGTAGAGGAAGACTGAAAATTGCATGGATGGACGGAGTGAAAAATTATATACATATATATAAAAGGTGTGAATACTCAAATTACATCTGAAAGAGTAGAATGGAAGAGGAAAATAAGTTGTGCTGTTGTTTGAAGATAGAATTGGTCTTTCTTATAAGATCGGAAACCATAAACGTATTACGTTAAGAGTTCCATAATACAATTTATTGCGAAACAGACATGCGATCATTTTTGTTTAGGCATAAAAACTTAATTATATTGGTGATATGGGCATCTTTATAATAATATTTTTAAGTCAATGTTTCACTAGTTCCTTATACCTATAGTGTAAGTGAGCACTGAGGTAGGTTAAAGTTAAAATGGTTATGGTGGGTTAAAGTTAGTTGGGATAACGGTAGGAAGATGATGATGAATTTAATTAGTAAAGCAATTAGATGAGAGATAGTCATACTTACTCTGTCAACTACTATAACGAAACATATAACTTAACTACGTCCAATATTTTATGTTAGAATTGAATAGATTTTACATAATCTATAGAATTTTAATCCGAAGGCAGTCGGTTTGAAAATGTAATCGAATGGTTCTATCCGATTGTTTCGTTATAGAATGAGAGATATTATTAAGGATTATTGTCGTGCCGTAGGTATAAATTTAGGGCTTATATCCGTACCAGGCTCGTTTTTAGGAAAAATAAACCATTTCTCATGTCTTCGTTACCATTTTCATAACAACTAAGTGTACCTGTTGTTTGCTTATGATGAAATGAAAATGTAATAATAATCATTAATTTTATGAACAACTTCGTTTTACCACCATTTAGAAGAATACTAGAAAAAGTTCTTTTTTTAGTGTTATATCTAGCAACCAATCTTCTAGTAGATTATTACTGCCATTGTCTTGTCTTGCCATTGTGGTTGTCTTGTTAGAACTTTCCAGGGAGTTTATGTGGCAAGTCAGAATCCAAGCTCCGTGGTATTATCTCTCATACACTTCACTTATACGTAGAACGCCACCAACATTACAAAATATAGAGTCAAAGAGATTATAAATAAAATATAAAATCCACTAAACATTTTTTTTTAATATCATACGAGGCAAACGTACAGGTGTGTCACCTGATTTTAAATTATCAGCACCGTCCATAGACACTTGCAACACCAGAAGAGTCGCAAGTGCGTTGCATCCCTGTGTTTGGGGGACGGGGAGGGGAAGGGGGAGGGGAGATGGGTCTCCGGCGCTCTCACTGACCGAACGAAACGCAACAATGCAAACACTGTTACTTCACGTCGCATTGCAAGATCCGCCCAAAACTCCTATTTTATCTTTCTATACATATAATAAAAATGACGTGTCTGTACGTAATATCTAAATAACAACTTTTTTATCGATTGGATATAAAAAATTTACACGCTACTGATAACAAAAATGCAATTTAATTGTATTTTTATATGTCTGTCTGTTTGTTCCGTTGTCTGTTGTAATCTCTGAAACGGCTGGACCGATTTTGACAGGAACTTCACTAGCAGATAGCCCAAATTACAACGGGTGGCATAAGCTACTTTATTTAGACTAGTTGTTGCCCACAATGCTATCTCCAAAATAGTTGAACCAATTTTCATGGAACTTTCACTGGCAGATAGCTGACCATAGAAGAAGTAACTTAGGTTATTTTATTTTAGACTAATTGTTACCCGCGACTTTGTTCGTGTGAAATTTAGCAAGATGTCAAGACTTCAGCTCATTCTGTATTTTTAATTAGAAAAATCATTATCATCTTATTGTTTACAATTCAACATCATAATTAATAGTGATTTGGGCATCTTTATAATAATGTTTGTAAGTCATTGTTTCATTAGTTCCTTATACGTACAGTGTAAGTGAGCACTGAGGTAGGTATATGGTGGGTTAAAGTTCCAAATATGTTGCTCACGTTAAACCTCATTAGATGTTAGTATTTATATTAATAATGTACACGTTACATGTTACTGTAGATGGCGTGCGTGTCTCACTTACAATTGTTTTTGAAAGAGCATTTTGGTAATTGTACATGCTATCACAATTTCATATTTCTTTAATACAATTGCAAAAACGCGCGCGGAGCCGCGAGTAAAAGCTAGTTTTTTAATAAAATTATTCTTCTCTGTCAATAACAACAGTATTTTGAAAGACCGAAATCTGTTTATAGCTGACAGTAGAAAGTCAACGGCTACGCTAATTTGCAAAAACTATTTTTGATCACTTAGCATTCCCATCGACGATATAATCAGAATAATATGCACAATAAGTGCTTGCTAAATTACAATGAATAGACGTTAATTTTTAGAATTGATGACTTATAATATTATTACAGGACAACTACAATGTGCTTCACATATCGGCCATGTATTCGAGAGAAGACATTGTCAAGTTACTCTTGTCGAAGAGAGGCGTGGATCCGTTCGCCACTGGAGGGGTATGATAAAGTATCCAATTTTATCGACAATATATCACTAATAATATTTTATTTCGAAGGGAAGGTAGAAAGGTAGGAAAGGTAGGAAGGTAGAGGGTATGTATGGATTGTGTGTAAAAGGTGTGAATATTGAGATGACATCTGACAGGGGAGAGTGGAAAAGGAAAACATATTGTGCTGACCGTACTTAGGTGGGATAAGGGTAAGAAGATGATGATAATGATGATAACTTAGTTGATACCTAGTCGGACATCACGTCGATGGTTGCAGGTTCGAATCCTTGTAACTAAGTTGGAGCTTTTGGTGAAGGAAAACATCGTGAGGTAACCATAGTAGTTGATGTTAGGGTTATTTCTAAGTCAGCCTGACTTGTTAACGTCCTCAATTTAAAAATCAGTTGCCGAGCGCCTGTTGGTGTGTTCAGGGAGCTGCCTTGAGAGCCAGACGTCTAGGCTTAGCATGTTTAACATATTAGATCGCATCGACTTTATACATCAGATGAGATTTTGTTCAAATGCTAAATACCTACGAAGTATAAAAACAAAATTCTATTGCTCACCAATTTTTTTTACATTAATACCTTAGTGTATTTTCGATTTCGAAGACCAGTAAGCATATATTTTCCAATATATTTCGGTATGACTAGAAGATCTCCCAAAAACGACCTTATTTCCTCGCTATCTCTTTTTTAACCATCAGCTCTGAGTGTTATCTGTGAAAACTGTATAAATCTGTAATTTATAAGGAAAGTCATACACTACAAGGTATTATTGGATTCCTACCTAGTCGAAGTTCTTCTATTCTAGGAATATTTTTCGAACAGATGGTAGCCTTTAAACTTTCATAAGTCTCTTCTCAGGAAATAAATTGAATAAAATATTTTGAAAGTCAACTTATTTAGAACCACCAACTAAAAGGTTAAACGTAAAAAGCTAAGAAAGATATTAAAAAAATAATGATACAAAACTATATAAATTTACTCAATGAAGATCATGGCTTTCATGACATCTACAAAAATGACTCCATCATATAAAAAACTATAAATTTCTAATATCATTGTGATATTATATATGACTATGATATAATATATGATTCGTCTGTTATTCAGCTTATAATTGGCATTAAGACTTTTAGAGTCTAAAATATTCTTCAATTGTTTCTTTAGATTTGCAGATTGAGAGCTCCTTTACGTGACTTTTCGCACTTGTGCTCTCGAAGCTTGCGTTTAACTTAGTTTTGAGTAAAATAAATAAACAATATTTGCAGAGTCGACAGCAGACAGCTGTGCATATAGTCGCGAGTCGACAGACCGGCACAGCTACCAGCATCCTCAGAGCACTGCTGACGGCAGCCGGGAAGGACATAAGACTGAGAGTCGATGGCGTAAGAATTATATTTAATATTCTTATTTTTATATACGTAAATCTATTTTCAATATCTCTCCAAGATAACAACATTTTATCCAAGCTACATATGAATACGATTTTCCATAAAAGTTTAGGTGCACTAATAGAATTTAAAAGATTTAAAAATCTGTACATGCCATTTACTTAAAAAAAAATACAATTACAATGAAATATGACCAATAGATAATCTAGAAAAACACATGGCTCCCATGTAAAGCCCAAACTTTTTTAAGGCAGGACTTTATTAAGATTAAAAGGTGTTGTTCTTAAATATTTTGCAATATTGTATAGATATCTGGCATAAAATTTTTGGAATTTATAACAATCACATTTGAAATTATACGGCGATGTTAGCCAAGATGGTAAAACGATAAGTTAGCTATATATCTAATTTAAAAAAACCGTAAGAAGTTGGTTCAGTAAAATTTATTTAATGGGATGTCTTATACGATTAGGTAAGTAAATGAAGTACAGTCACAATCTCACTTCAAGATTTTCTATACAAACTTCCTTATATAATTACGCTAAAAATATAACTATTCTTAGTAATGTTCACGAATAATGTTCACATTACTAGAAAAGTACTAAAATCAAAAGCGAAGGGCTATTATTTTCACTCGTAATAACTTGTATAATGAAGAAAATAATTTTGATAGAATTTTCTTTAGCGTAACGTGAGAAATTCTCGTAAAGTATTCGACTAATGAGGAATTGGAAAAGTATATCTGGGTCACTAACGGTAAAAAACGACTTATGAGTGAAGCTCTAAGAGTAATATTCAATAATTTGGTTAGTGTTATTTTAATTGTAACATCATACCTGATCGAAGTATCCTACATAGTGATAGGCTTAGATGAATCGAATTCCAGGATCAGCCCATGTATATCCAGTAATTCAGAAAGGTGACAGGATATCAGATACCCAATGATGATCACGACGATAGATGATGAGACTTCTCACAGTGACTTTCTTAATTTGTCGCAGTTTATGATCTACTAGTATATAGACTTTTCTAACAACGATGAAGCCAACATGACAGCAACAACTGATCATCGATATCATTATGCTTCTTCTTACCCTGATCCCACCTAAGTATTGTCGGCACAACGTGTTTGTCATGTTGTAATGTATGATTTAGCTTAATTTTTACTATAGACCGCCAGCCTGTTCGCGATAAACTCAAAAACTACTGAACGAATTTTCATTGGTAAGGTTTTGATATAAATTAATCAAGGATTTTTTTATATAATCAAAGCGGGACAGCGACTACCGGGCCCGCTAATTATATATAATTATGAGGTCTGATACGTACGTCTTTTAGCTTTACATTTTTTCTGTAGGCTAAAGCCTAGCTTAAGCTAAAGCTTTGGTTTCTTTGGTTCTGTGGTGGTCTGTGGTCGTTCTTTGGTTTCTGGTTAAAGGTTTAGTTTCTGTTTGAGTGGCACCACCGTTCGGTTTGAAAACGAAGATGTTCAATATATTTGGTTTGCTTGCTATATTATCATTCTTAAGTAAAAGAAAACTAGCCAACTTTAGATTGTTCCCGATGACTGCATTTTGTTTTTTTTTAGTCATTTCAACAAATTTTTTTATATCATAGGAGGCAAACGAAACAAATGGCTCACCTGATGTTAAGTGATCACCACCGTCCATAGACACTTGCAACACCAGAGAAGTCGCAAGTGCGTTTCCAGCCTGTGTTTGGGAGAAGGCGGAGTGGGGAAGTGGAAAGGGGGAGGGGAGTTGGGTATCCGGCGCTCTCACTGACCAAACGAAATGCAACAATGCAAGCACCGTTACTTCACGTCGGTTTTCTGTGAGAGGGTGGTACTACACCGGGCGAGCCGACCCATTCATGCTGAAACCAATAATAGCTTCAGCGGAGCTCTACCACCTACATTATATACATGCTTGAAGCGATAATGGCTCATTGATTACCATGTCCGAATACCGCATCGAGTGACATACGTGCGAATTCTTAAGGCGTAGAAGCTTTAGGTGAAGGACAACATCGTAATGAAATCATAGCATGGTGATAGTGCTTTTTCAAAGCCCACCTGGATAGATATTACCTTCAAATCTATTGCTATGCTGTGTGGATTCCAGCAGCTGCACCTGAGAGCCAGTCTCTCTAGGTTTAACGTGTTTACCATCTTGGATCACACAATCATTTAACAGAAAGTGAGATTGTGGTCCTATAAGTTCTAGAAAGTATTAAAAAACATGAATATTACTGAGCTACTTAGTGCGATATGTATAATGACCTAATCTAGCTCCGTTCAGCGAATTGATCGCTACGGTACGTAGACTAAATCGTAAAACTGAATTACGCGCTTTGTGGTAATTCAACGCTTTTGTATATAAATCTAGGCTTTATTATAAATTATTAGAGTTTATATTAGTTAATCTTTTTATATAAGATGCAGCGACGCCGTTCCGATCGCGTGCAAACCTACCCTGCCGCCTGGCACTGCCATCCACCCGCAATTCAGGAACTACCCCCAAAAACACCCTAAAGTGTACACAACCTGTAAACAAAACTCACCGTTTACTCCCACACTGAAACAACCACACGTTTATAAATTAATAAAACTTCCTAATAGGGTGACCCATCACGTGACGCAATACGCGTATAACCTGACAAATATTAATCGTTCATCAAAATTCCGGTTAAAATCCAAAGAGGGGGAACTAAGTTAATGTTTTGAGGACGTACGAAAGAGGGAACGCGCCCGACCTCACGAATAGTAAATAGCTAATTATCCACGAAGCTTCAGCCCGCAAGTAAACGTCACCACGCGAATTTACAATGCAAATAACTCGCTGAATATTATTTATAACGTCAACGCTGAAATTCAAAATTAGTAATTTTAATACGAACCGCAGTCGGTTCTCTGTCACGAATAGAGTAAGGTAGCTTTGCGATGGCCTCCGACGTTAAGTTTAATCTTTGACGCTAAAACAATCATGGAAGAACATGTACGTATCATCGCAGTTTATAAAATTGTTATTCAGAAACAACATGGACTAGTAAGCGTGATACGGATCGATTCTCGCATTATAACGGACCGCCTACAAAGATTGCAATGCATATAAGTATTGTCTACAGTGTTCAATTTTAAAGGCATTCGTGCAGTGCATGTCCCTAGTGGCTCGATAGTACACGACAGTTCACCGGTCTTGTGCCGAATGGATTTCAGCGCAGGTTTAACCAATTCCACGAAGGGTTTTCACCATGTCCGACAATGGGAAGGACACGGCGAAAGGTTCAAATGTAAACTTTCATTTGGGCGTACGCAGTCCGCCTGATAATCAGCAGAAAGACATACAAAAACTAGAACTCAGTTTCATAGAGCTGAATAAAGAGCGAGCTAAACAGAAGGAGTGGAAAAAGTTAATTCGCGACCTGGTGTTCCAGAGAGGCAAGATCCCGCTGCTGTTGGCGGTCGAGGCTGGCAACCAGAGTATGGTACGCGAGTTGCTGAGCGCGCAAACAGCCGAGCAACTTAAGGTAAGCCATGAAACGCCTTAGAGCTTTATCGCAGCAATTGTTTTAGGCATATCTCGTTCCACTTGTGTTTAGGTAAATACAAATGTTTTATCTAGTTTTTCTTAAATATAGTTCACCTATACATATAAATTAAAATGAAGTGTTTATTGTCTATGTTCGAATTAGTTTCAGAGATGGCTGAAATAGTTTTAATAAGAATTTTACTGTGTTGTTTTAATATGTTTAGAACTCAGCGAACCTATTTGAGGATTTAATTTTATGTAGAAGAGCTTTCACCACAGACCGTCATGCAACTCCTTCGTTAGCCTCGATTGGTATAAACCATAATGGCTTCATACAGGCATCAACCCCAGCCGGTGACACGGCTCTCCATCTTGCTGCTAGAAGACGTGATGTAGACATGGCTCGGATACTTGTAGACTACGGTGCCGTTGTGGACGCTACGAATGGTGCTGGGCAAACTGCGCTCCACATTGCCGCGGCCGAGGGCGACGAGCCTTTAGTCAAATATTTCTACGGGGTTAGAGCTAATGCCGCTATAGCTGATAATGAAGGTATGCTATACAATATTAGAATAGCTATATACGTTGTTACGAGCCGCAGTAAATGACATATTAGTAGTATAAAATGTAACATTGACTATCAGAGTTCCTTTCTTAGAAAAATACCTAACCTTGAGACTTTTTAGCGAGATCCGAGTAGGTTGTGTAGTAGATTTTATATTTTATTCATAATCTTGTGTTATTTAACTCTATATTTTATAATATTGGTAGTGTTCCACATATGTGTAATAGTGAAGTGGATATAAAATAATACCAAGATCATGAATCCTGAGATGCCACAAAAATTCCATGGAAAGTTCTAACAAGGGAGCCGCCATCTTGTTAGAACATTGAAATTATCACAAGACACTTGTAATATTATTACCTCCTCGATGGCAATAATAATATAGAAGACTAGATGTCAAATAAAACATCCTTATTGCTTATATTAGTGCTGTCCTTCCTACCTGTAAATAATATACTGTTTGGTCATGTTTAACTTTACAGATCGATAAATCCCATCCCATTCGATATATTATTAGTATTCATATATCTAATGTACACGTTACATGTTACAGTAGATGGCGTTCGTGTCGAAGTTACAAATGTTTTTGAAAAAGCGTTTCTGTAATGTACACACCCACCCACAATTTTACATTTCTTTAATACATTTGAAAAAAGAGCGTGCGGAGCCGCGGGTAACAGCTAGTTATATATAATTACGAGGTCTGATACGTACGTCTTTTAGCTTTACAATTTTTCTGTAGGCTAAAGCCTAGCTAAAGCTAAAGCTTTGGTAGGCTATTTAGGTATTATGAAAAGATAAACCAGTTTCTTGCCGGTTCTTCTCGACGACTGGGTTGTTTTCCGAACCGGTGGTAGCTTTGACGTTCATAAGTGCCTTCTCAGGGCCTAAATTGAATAAAGAGTATTTTGATTTGATTTGATTTATAGTTTCTGTTTGAGTGGCACCACCGTTCGGTTTGAAAACGAAGTTCTTCAATATATATGGTTTGCTTGCTATATTACCATTCTTAGGTAACAGAAAACTAGCCAACTTTAGATTGTTCCCGATGACTGCATTTTGGTTTTTTTCAGTATTGTCAACATAATTTTTTTTTTATATCATAGGAGGCAAACGAAACAAATGGCTCACCTGATGTTAAGTGATCACCACCGTCCATAGACACTTGCAACACCAGAGAAGTCGCAAGTGCGTTTCCAGCCTGTGTTTGGGAGAAGGCGGAGTGGGGAAGTGGAAAGGGGGAGGGGAGTTGGGTATCCGGCGCTCTCACTGACCAAACGAAATGCAACAATGCAAGCAC